>JAUIMM010001889.1:85000-86356 GCA_031769625.1 Taudactylus pleione | reverse complement strand
AACCCTAAACCCTAAACCCTAACACTAACCCTAACCCTAACACTAACCCTAACCTAAACCCTAACCCTAACCCTAAACCTAAACCCTACCCCTAACACTAACCCTAACCCTAACCCTAAACCCTAATCCTTACCTTAACCCTAAACCCTTACCCTAACCCTAAACCTAAACCCTAACCCCTAACCCTACACTCTAGCCCTAACCCTAACCCCTGACCCCAACCCTAACCCTAACCCTAACCTAAACCCAACCCTAAACCCTAACCATAACCCTAAACCCTTACCCCTAACCCTAAACCTAAACCCTAACCCTAACCCCTAACCTCTAGACCTAACCCCTAACCCTGACCCCAACCCTAAACCCTAACCCTAACCCTAACCCTAACCCCTAAACCCTAACCATAACCCTAAACCATAACCCTACCCAACCCAAACCACCCTATCCCTAACCGAAACCCTAAACCCTAACCCTAATCCTGACCCTAAACCCTAACGCTAACCCTAACCCCAAATCCCTAAACCTAACCCTATCCCTAACTCTAACCACAGCCCAACCCTTATCCTAACCCTTGCCCTAACCTTAACCCTAAACCCTAAACCTAACCCTAACACTAACCCTTGCCCTAGCCTGAACCCTAACCCTATCCCTAACCCTAAACCCCTAAACCTAACCCTAAACCTAACCCCTACCCCCTAACCCTAGCCCAAACTCTAACCCTAGCCCCAAACCTTAACCCCTAACCCTAACCCTAAACCCTAACCCTAACCCCTAGCCCTAACCCTAACCCTAACCCTAACCCTAGCCCAAACTATAACCCTAGCCCAAACTCTAACCCTAACCCTAACCCTCACCGTAAACCCTAACAGTAACCCTAAACCCTAACCCTAACTGTAACCCTAACTCTACACCCTAACCCAAACCTTAACCCTTGCCCTAACCCTATCCCAAAACCTAACCCTAACACTAACCCTAACACTACCCTAACCCTAACCTTAACCCAACCCTATCCCTAACCCTAACCCTAACCCTCACCATAAACCCTAACCCTAACCCTAAACCCTAACCCTAACCTAAACGCTAACCCTAACCTTAAACCCTAATCCTAACCATAACCCTAAACCCTAACCCTAAACCCTAACCATAACCATAACCCTAACCCTAAACCCTAACCCTAACCCTAAACCCAAAACACTAACCCAACCTTAACCCTAAATCCTAACCCTAACCCTAACCCTAACCCTAACCCTACCCTAACCCTAACACTAACACTAACCCTAAAAAAACCCTAACCCTAACCCTAAACCCTATCCCTAACACTAACCCTAACCCTAAACCCTAACCCTAACCCTAAAACCC
>JAUIMM010001889.1:67500-70000 GCA_031769625.1 Taudactylus pleione | reverse complement strand
CCTAACCCTAACCCTAAACCCTAACCCTAACCATAACTGTAAACCCGAAACCCTAACCCCTAACCCTAACCCTAAACATTAAACCTAACCCTAACCCTAAACTCTAACCCTTACCTAAACCCTAACCCTACCCCTAACCCTAAACCCTAAACCTAATCATAACCCTAAACCCTAACCCTAAACCCTAACCCTAAACCCTAACTATAACCCTAACCCTAAACCCTAACCCTAACCCTAACCTAATTCCAAAACACTAACCCTAACCTTAACCCTAAACCCCTAACCCTAACATTAACCCTAACCCTAACACTAACCCTTACCTAAACCCTAACCCTAACCCTAAACCTAAACCCTACCCCTAACACTAACCCTAACATTAACCCTAAACCCTAATCCTAACCATAACCCTAAACCCTTACCCTAACCCTAAACCTAAACCCTAACCCTAACCCTAACTCTAGCCCTAACCCTAACCCTGACCCCAACCCTAAACCCTAACCCTAACCCTAAACCCTAACCCTAAACCCTAACCATAACCCTAAACCCTTACCCTAACCCTAAACCTAAACCCTAACCCTAACCCTAACTCTAGCCCTAACCCTAACCCTGACCCCAACCCTAAACCCTAACCCTAACCCTAAACCCTAACCCTAAACCCTAACCATAACCCTAAACCATAACCCTAACCCAAACCCTATCCCTAACCGTAAACCCCTAACCCTAACCCTAATTCTGACCCTAAACCCTAACCCTAACCCTAAACCCTAACCTTAACCCTTACCCTAACCCTAACCCTAAACGCTAAACCCCTAACCATAACCCTAACCATACCATAACTCTAACCCTATCCCTAAACCCTAACTTTAACCCTAACGCTAACACTAACCCTAAACCCTAACCCTAACCCTAAACCCTAACCCTAACCATAACCGTAAACCCCTAAACCCTAACCCTAACCCTAACCCTAAACATTAACCTAACCCTAACCCTAAACTCTAACTCTTACCTAAACCCTAACCCTAACCCTAACCCTAAACCCTAATCCTAATCATAACCCTAAACCCTAACCGTAAACCCTAACCATATCCCTAACCCTAAACCCTAACCCTAACCCTAATAACAGAACACTAACCCTAACCTTAACCCTAAACCCTAACCCAAACCCTAGCCCTAACTCTAACCTTAACCCTAGCCCTATCCCTAAACCCTAAACCTAACCCTTACCCTAACCCTAAACACTAAACCCTAACCCTAACCCTAACCCAATCCATAACCCTAACCCTAGCCCTAACTCTAACCACAGCCCTAACCCTTATCCTAACCCTTGCCCTAACCTTAACCCTAAACCCTAAACCTAACCCTAACACTAACCCTTGCCCTAGCCTGAACCCTAACCCTATCCCTAACCCTAAACCCTAAACCTAACCCTAAACCTAACCCTACCCCTAACCCTAGCCCAAACTCTAACCCTAGCCCAAACCTTAACCCTAACCCTAACCCTAAACCCTAACCCTAACCCTAGCCCTAACCCTAACCCTACCCCTAACCCTAACCCTAGCCCAAACTCTAACCCTAGCCCAAACTCTAACCCTAACCCTAACCCTCACCGTAAACTATAACAGTAACCCTAAACCCTAACCCTAACTGTAACCCTAACCCTACACCCTAACCCAAACCTTAACCCTTGCCCTAACCCTATCCCTAAACCTAACCCTAACACTAACCCTAACCCTAACCCTAGCCCTAACCCTAAACCTTAACCCTAACCCTATCCCTAAACCCTAACCCTAACCCTCACCGTAAACCCTAACCCTAAACCCTAACCCTAACCTAAACGCTAACCCTAACCTTAAACCCTAATCCTAACCATAACCCTAAACCCTAACCCTAAACCCTAACCATAACCCTAACCCTAAACCCTAACCCTAAACCCAAAACACTAACCCTAACCTTAACCCTAAATCCTAACACTATCCCTAACCCTAACCCTAACCCTAACACTAACCCTAACCTAAACCCTAACCCTAACCCTAAACCCTATCCCTAACACTAACCCTAACCCTAAACCCTAACCCTAACCCTAAACCCTTACCCTAACCCTAAACCTAAACCCTAACCCTAACCCTAACTCTATCCCTAACCCTAAACCTGACCCCAAACTTAAACCCTAACCCTAAACCCTAACCCTAACCCTACACCCTAACCATAACCCTAAACCATAACCCTAACCCAAAACCTAACACTAAACCCTAACCCTAACCCTAACCCAAACCCTAACCCTAACCCTAAACCCTAACCCTAACCCTTACCCTAATCCCTAACCCTAACCCTAAACCCCAACCCTAACCCTTACCCTAACCCTAACCCTAACCCTAACCCTAAACATTAAACCTAACCCTAACCCTAAACTCTAACTCTTACCTAAACCCTAACCCTAACCCTAACCCTAAACCCTAATCCTAATCATAACCCTAAACCCTAACCTTAAACCCTAACCATA
>JAUIMM010001888.1:0-27507 GCA_031769625.1 Taudactylus pleione | reverse complement strand
AGCAGAATTTGGGGATTTTTGAAGAAAACAATTTTCGGCCGATTTTTAAGGTCCGGGGCTTACAGAATTTTTCATATGGGTAAATATATTTCCGGAGAGTTCTGTGTCAAAATTAAGCACCAAAATCAACTTCTGTCACCGCAGCAAATCTTTTTTAAGGTTTACTGAAAGTTTTAAGCAGAATTTGGGGATTTTTGAAGAAAAAATATTTTTTGCCGATTTTTAAGGTCCGGGGCTTACAGAATTTTTCAAACGGGTAAATATATTTCCAGAGAGTTCTGTGTCAAAATTAAGCACCAAAATCAACTTCTGTCACCGCAGCAAATCTTTTTTAAGGTTTACTGAAAGTTTTAAGCAGAATTTCGGGATTTTTGAAGAAAAAATTTTTTTGGCCGATTTTTAAGGTCCGGGGCTTACAGAATTTTTCATATGGGTAAATATATTTCCGGAGAGTTCTGTGTCAAAATTAAGCACCAAAATCAACTTCTGTCACCGCAGCAAATCTTTTTTAAGGTTTACTGAAAGTTTTAAGCAGAATTTGGGGATTTTTGAAGAAAAAAATTTTTGCCCAATTTTTAAGGTCCGGGGATGGCAGAATTTTTCATACGGGTAAATATATTTCAGGAGAGTTCTGTGTCAAAATTAAGCACCAAAATCAACTTCTGTCAACGCAGCAAATCTTTTTTAAGGTTTACTGAAAAATTTAAGCAGAATTTGGGGATTTTTGAAGAAAAAAATTTTTGCCCGATTTTTAAGGTCCGGGGCTTACAGAATTTTTCATATGGGTAAATATATTTCCGGAGAGTTCTGTGTGAAAATTAAGCACCAAAATCAACTTCTGTCAACGCAGCAAATCTTTTTTAAGGTTTACTGAAAGTTTTAAGCAGAATTTGGGGATATTTGAAGAAAAAAATTTTTTGCCGATTTTTAAGGTCCGGGGCTTACAGAATTTTGCAAACGGGTAAATATATTTCCGGAGAGTTCTGTGTCAAAATTAAGCACCAAAATCAACTTCTGTCACCGCAGCAAATCTTTTTTAAGGTTTACTGAAAGTTTTAAGCAGAATTTGGGGATTTTTGAAGAAAAAAATTTTTGCCCGATTTTTAAGGTCCGGGGCTTACAGAAATTTTTCAGACGGGTAAATATATTTCCGGAGAGTTCTGTGTCAAAATTAAGCACCAAAATCAACTTCTGTCACCGCAGCAAATCTTTTTTAAGGTTTACTGAAAGTTTTAAGCAGAATTTGGGGATTTTTGAAGAAAAAAATTTTTGGCCGATTTTTAAGGTCCGGGGCTTACAGAAATTTTCATACGGGTAAATATATTTCCGGAGAGTTCTGTGTCAAAATTAAGCACCAAAATCAACTTCTGTCACCGCAGCAAATCTTTTTTAAGGTTTACTGAAAGTTTTAAGCAGAATTTGGGGATTTTTGAAGAAAAAAATTTTTGCCCGATTTTTAAGGTCCGTGGCTTACAGATTTTTCATACGGGTAAATATATTTCCGGAGAGTTCTGTGTCAAAATTAAGCACCAAAATCAACTTCTGTCACCGCATCAAATCTTTTTTAAGGTTTACTGAAAGTTTTAAGCAGAATTTGGGGATTTTTGAAGAAAAAAATTTTTGGCCGATTTTTAAGGTCCGGGGCTTACAGAATTTTTCATACGGGTAAATATATTTCCGGAGAGTTCTGTGTCAAAATTAAGCACCAAAATCAACTTCTGTCACCGCAGCAAATCTTTTTTAAGGTTTACTGAAAGTTTTAAGCAGAATTTGGGGATTTTTGAAGAAAAAAATTTTTGGCCGATTTTTAAGGTCCGGGGCTTACAGAATTTTTCATACGGGTAAATATATTTCCGGAGAGTTCTGTGTCAAAATTAAGCACCAAAATCAACTTCTGTCACCGCAGCAAATCTTTTTTAAGGTTTACTGAAAGTTTTAAGCAGAATTTGGGGATTTTTGAAGAAAAAATTTTTTGCCCGATTTTTAAGGTCCGGGGCTTACAGAAATTTTCATACGGGTAAATATATTTCCGGAGAGTTCTGTGTCAAAATTAAGCACCAAAATCAACTTCTGTCACCGCATCAAATCTTTTTTAAGGTTTACTGAAAGTTTTAAGCAGAATTTGGGGATATTTGAAGAAAAAAAATTTTGCCCGATTTTTAAGCTTACAGAATTTTTCAAATGGGTAAATATATTTCCGGAGAGTTCTGTGTCAAAATTAAGCACCAAAATCAACTTCTGTCACCGCAGCAAATCTTTTTTAAGGTTTACTGAAAGTTTTAAGCAGAATTTGGGGATTTTTGAAGAAAAAAATTTTTGGCCGATTTTTAAGGTCCGGGGCTTACAGAAATTTTCATACGGGTAAATATATTTCCGGAGAGTTCTGTGTCAAAATTAAGCACCAAAATCAACTTCTGTCACCGCAGCAAATCTTTTTTAAGGTTTACTGAAAGTTTTTAGCAGAATTTGGGGATTTTTGAAGAAAAAATTTTTTGGCCGATTTTTAAGGTCCGGGGCTTACAGAAATTTTCATACGGGTAAATATATTTCCGGAGAGTTCTGTGTCAAAATTAAGCACCAAAATCAACTTCTGTCACCGCAGCAAATCTTTTTTAAGGTTTACTGAAAGTTTTAAGCAGAATTTGGGGATTTTTGAAGAAAAAAATTTTTGGCCGATTTTTAAGGTCCGGGGCTTACAGAAATTTTCATACGGGTAAATACATTTCCGGAGAGTTCTGTGTCAAAATTAAGCACCAAAATCAACTTCTGTCACCGCAGCAAATCTTTTTTAAGGTTTACTGAAAGTTTTAAGCAGAATTTGGGGATTTTTGAAGAAAAAAATTTTTGCCCGATTTTTAAGGTCCGTGGCTTACAGATTTTTCATACGGGTAAATATATTTCCGGAGAGTTCTGTGTCAAAATTAAGCACCAAAATCAACTTCTGTCACCGCATCAAATCTTTTTTAAGGTTTACTGAAAGTTTTAAGCAGAATTTGGGGATTTTTGAAGAAAAAAATTTTTGGCCGATTTTTAAGGTCCGGGGCTTACAGAAATTTTTCATACGGGTAAATATATTTCCGGAGAGTTCTGTGTCAAAATTAAGCACCAAAATCAACTTCTGTCACTGCAGCAAATCTTTTTTAAGGTTTACTGAAAGTTTTAAGCAGAATTTGGGGATTTTTGAAGAAAAAAATTTTTGGCCGATTTTTAAGGTCCGGGGCTTACAGAAATTTTCATACGGGTAAATATATTTCCGGAGAGTTCTGTGTCAAAATTAAGCACCAAAATCAACTTCTGTCACCGCAGCAAATCTTTTTTAAGGTTTACTGAAAAATTTAAGCAGAATTTGGGGATTTTTGAAGGAAAAAATTTTTGCCCGATTTTTAAGGTCCGGGGCTTACAGAAATTTTCATACGGGTAAATATATTTCCGGAGAGTTCTGTGTGAAAATTAAACACCAAAATCAACTTCTGTCAACGCAGCAAATCTTTTTTAAGGTTTTCTGAAAGTTTTAAGCAGAATTTGGGGATTTTTGAAGAAAAAAATTTTTGCCCGATTTTTAAGGTCCGGGGCTTACAGAATTTTGCAAACGGGTAAATATATTTCCGGAAAGTTCTGTGTCAAAATTAAGCACCAAAATCAACTTCTGTCACCGCAGCAAATCTTTTTTAAGGTTTACTGAAAGTTTTAAGCAGAATTTGGGGATTTTTGAAGAAAAAATTTTTTGCCCAATTTTTAAGGTCCGGGGCTTACAGAATTTTTCATACGGGTAAATATATTTCCGGAGAGTTCTGTGTCAAAATTAAGCACCAAAATCAACTTCTGTCACCGCAGCAAATCTTTTTTAAGGTTTACTGAAAGTTTTAAGCAGAATTTGGGGATTTTTGAAGAAAAAATATTTTTTTCCGATTTTTAAGGTCCGGGGCTTACAGAATTTTTCAAACGGGTAAATATATTTCCAGAGAGTTCTGTGTCAAAATTAAGCACCAAAATCAACTTCTGTCACCGCAGCAAATCTTTTTTAAGGTTTACTGAAAGTTTTAAGCAGAATTTCGGGATTTTTGAAGAAAAAATTTTTTGGCCGATTTTTAAGGTCCGGGGCTTACAAAATTTTTCATACGGGTAAATATATTTCCGGAGAGTTCTGTGTCAAAATTAAGCACCAAAATCAACTTCTGTCACCGCAGCAAATCTTTTTTAAGGTTTACTGAAAGTTTTAAGCAGAATTTGGGGATTTTTTGAAGAAAAAAATTTTTGCCCAATTTTTAAGGTCCGGGGATGGCAGAATTTTTCATACGGGTAAATATATTTCCGGAGAGTTCTGTGTCAAAATTAAGCACCAAAATCAACTTCTGTCACCGCAGCAAATCTTTTTTAAGGTTTACTGAAAAATTTAAGCAGAATTTGGGGATTTTTGAAGAAAAAAATTTTTGCCCGATTTTTAAGGTCCGGGGCTTACAGAATTTTTCATACGGGTAAATATATTTCCGGAGAGTTCTGTGTGAAAATTAAGCACCAAAATCAACTTCTGTCAACGCAGCAAATCTTTTTTAAGGTTTTCTGAAAGTTTTAAGCAGAATTTGGGGATTTTTGAAGAAAAAAATTTTTGGCCGATTTTTGAGGTCCGATGCTTACAGAATTTTGCAAACGGGTAAATATATTTCCGGAAAGTTCTGTGTCAAAATTAAGCACCAAAATCAACTTCTGTCACCGTAGCAAATCTTTTTTAAGGTTTACTGAAAGTTTTAAGCAGAATTTGGGGATTTTTGAAGAAAAAATTTTTTGGCCGATTTTTAAGGTCCGGGGCTTACAGAAATTTTCATACGGGTAAATATATTTCCGGAGAGTTCTGTGTCAAAATTAAGCACCAAAATCAACTTCTGTCACCGCATCAAATCTTTTTTAAGGTTTACTGAAATTTTTAAGTAGAATTTGGGGATTTTTGAAGAAAAAAATTTTTGCCCGATTTTTAAGGTCCGGGGCTTACAGAAATTTTCATACGGGTAAATATATTTCCGGAGAGTTCTGTGTCAAAATTAAGCACCAAAATCAACTTCTGTCACCGCATCAAATCTTTTTTAAGGTTTACTGAAAGTTTTAAGCAGAATTTGGGGATTTTTGAAGAAAACAATTTTCGGCCGATTTTTAAGGTCCGGGGCTTACAGAATTTTTCATATGGGTAAATATATTTCCGGAGAGTTCTGTGTCAAAATTAAGCACCAAAATCAACTTCTGTCACCGCAGCAAATTTTTTTTAAGGTTTACTGAAAGTTTTAAGCAGAATTTGGGGATTTTTGAAGAAAAAATTTTTTGCCCTATTTTTAAGGTACGGGGCTTACAGAATTTTTCATACGGGTAAATATATTTCCGGAGAGTTCTGTGTCAAAATTAAGCACCAAAATCAACTTCTGTCACCGCAGCAAATCTTTTTTAAGGTTTACTGAAAGTTTTAAGCAGAATTTGGGGATTTTTGAAGAAAAAATTTTTTGCCCGATTTTTAAGGTCCGGGGCTTACAGAAATTTTCATACGGGTAAATATATTTCCGGAGAGTTCTGTGTCAAAATTAAGCACCAAAATCAACTTCTGTCACCGCATCAAATCTTTTTTAAGGTTTACTGAAAGTTTTAAGCAGAATTTGGGGATATTTGAAGAAAAAAAATTTTGCCCGATTTTTAAGCTTACAGAATTTTTCAAATGGGTAAATATATTTCCGGAGAGTTCTGTGTCAAAATTAAGCACCAAAATCAACTTCTGTCACCGCAGCAAATCTTTTTTAAGGTTTACTGAAAGTTTTAAGCAGAATTTGGGGATTTTTGAAGAAAAAAATTTTTGGCCGATTTTTAAGGTCCGGGGCTTACAGAAATTTTCCTACGGGTAAATATATTTCCGGAGAGTTCTGTGTCAAAATTAAGCACCAAAATCAACTTCTGTCACCGCAGCAAATCTTTTTTAAGGTTTACTGAAAGTTTTTAGCAGAATTTGGGGATTTTTGAAGAAAAAATTTTTTGGCCGATTTTTAAGGTCCGGGGCTTACAGAAATTTTCATACGGGTAAATATATTTCCGGAGAGTTCTGTGTCAAAATTAAGCACCAAAATCAACTTCTGTCACCGCAGCAAATCTTTTTTAAGGTTTACTGAAAGTTTTAAGCAGAATTTGGGGATTTTTGAAGAAAAAAATTTTTGGCCGATTTTTAAGGTCCGGGGCTTACAGAAATTTTCATACGGGTAAATACATTTCCGGAGAGTTCTGTGTCAAAATTAAGCACCAAAATCAACTTCTGTCACCGCAGCAAATCTTTTTTAAGGTTTACTGAAAGTTTTAAGCAGAATTTGGGGATTTTTGAAGAAAAAAATTTTTGCCCGATTTTTAAGGTCCGTGGCTTACAGATTTTTCATACGGGTAAATATATTTCCGGAGAGTTCTGTGTCAAAATTAAGCACCAAAATCAACTTCTGTCACCGCATCAAATCTTTTTTAAGGTTTACTGAAAGTTTTAAGCAGAATTTGGGGATTTTTGAAGAAAAAAATTTTTGGCCGATTTTTAAGGTCCGGGGCTTACAGAAATTTTTCATACGGGTAAATATATTTCCGGAGAGTTCTGTGTCAAAATTAAGCACCAAAATCAACTTCTGTCACCGCAGCAAATCTTTTTTAAGGTTTACTGAAAGTTTTAAGCAGAATTTGGGGATTTTTGAAGAAAAAAATTTTTGGCCGATTTTTAAGGTCCGGGGCTTACAGAAATTTTCATACGGGTAAATATATTTCCGGAGAGTTCTGTGTCAAAATTAAGCACCAAAATCAACTTCTGTCACCGCAGCAAATCTTTTTTAAGGTTTACTGAAAAATTTAAGCAGAATTTGGGGATTTTTGAAGGAAAAAATTTTTGCCCGATTTTTAAGGTCCGGGGCTTACAGAAATTTTCATACGGGTAAATATATTTCCGGAGAGTTCTGTGTGAAAATTAAACACCAAAATCAACTTCTGTCAACGCAGCAAATCTTTTTTAAGGTTTTCTGAAAGTTTTAAGCAGAATTTGGGGATTTTTGAAGAAAAAAATTTTTGCCCGATTTTTAAGGTCCGGGGCTTACAGAATTTTGCAAACGGGTAAATATATTTCCGGAAAGTTCTGTGTCAAAATTAAGCACCAAAATCAACTTCTGTTACCGCAGCAAATCTTTTTTAAGGTTTACTGAAAGTTTTAAGCAGAATTTGGGGATTTTTGAAGAAAAAATTTTTTGCCCAATTTTTAAGGTCCGGGGCTTACAGAATTTTTCATACGGGTAAATATATTTCCGGAGAGTTCTGTGTCAAAATTAAGCACCAAAATCAACTTCTGTCACCGCAGCAAATCTTTTTTAAGGTTTACTGAAAGTTTTAAGCAGAATTTGGGGATTTTTGAAGAAAAAATATTTTTTTCCGATTTTTAAGGTCCGGGGCTTACAGAATTTTTCAAACGGGTAAATATATTTCCAGAGAGTTCTGTGTCAAAATTAAGCACCAAAATCAACTTCTGTCACCGCAGCAAATCTTTTTTAAGGTTTACTGAAAGTTTTAAGCAGAATTTCGGGATTTTTGAAGAAAAAATTTTTTGGCCGATTTTTAAGGTCCGGGGCTTACAAAATTTTTCATACGGGTAAATATATTTCCGGAGAGTTCTGTGTCAAAATTAAGCACCAAAATCAACTTCTGTCACCGCAGCAAATCTTTTTTAAGGTTTACTGAAAGTTTTAAGCAGAATTTGGGGATTTTTTGAAGAAAAAAATTTTTGCCCAATTTTTAAGGTCCGGGGATGGCAGAATTTTTCATACGGGTAAATATATTTCCGGAGAGTTCTGTGTCAAAATTAAGCACCAAAATCAACTTCTGTCACCGCAGCAAATCTTTTTTAAGGTTTACTGAAAAATTTAAGCAGAATTTGGGGATTTTTGAAGAAAAAAATTTTTGCCCGATTTTTAAGGTCCGGGGCTTACAGAATTTTTCATACGGGTAAATATATTTCCGGAGAGTTCTGTGTGAAAATTAAGCACCAAAATCAACTTCTGTCAACGCAGCAAATCTTTTTTAAGGTTTTCTGAAAGTTTTAAGCAGAATTTGGGGATTTTTGAAGAAAAAAATTTTTGGCCGATTTTTGAGGTCCGATGCTTACAGAATTTTGCAAACGGGTAAATATATTTCCGGAAAGTTCTGTGTCAAAATTAAGCACCAAAATCAACTTCTGTCACCGTAGCAAATCTTTTTTAAGGTTTACTGAAAGTTTTAAGCAGAATTTGGGGATTTTTGAAGAAAAAATTTTTTGGCCGATTTTTAAGGTCCGGGGCTTACAGAAATTTTCATACGGGTAAATATATTTCCGGAGAGTTCTGTGTCAAAATTAAGCACCAAAATCAACTTCTGTCACCGCATCAAATCTTTTTTAAGGTTTACTGAAATTTTTAAGTAGAATTTGGGGATTTTTGAAGAAAAAAATTTTTGCCCGATTTTTAAGGTCCGGGGCTTACAGAAATTTTCATACGGGTAAATATATTTCCGGAGAGTTCTGTGTCAAAATTAAGCACCAAAATCAACTTCTGTCACCGCATCAAATCTTTTTTAAGGTTTACTGAAAGTTTTAAGCAGAATTTGGGGATTTTTGAAGAAAACAATTTTCGGCCGATTTTTAAGGTCCGGGGCTTACAGAATTTTTCATATGGGTAAATATATTTCCGGAGAGTTCTGTGTCAAAATTAAGCACCAAAATCAACTTCTGTCACCGCAGCAAATTTTTTTTAAGGTTTACTGAAAGTTTTAAGCAGAATTTGGGGATTTTTGAAGAAAAAATTTTTTGCCCTATTTTTAAGGTACGGGGCTTACAGAATTTTTCATACGGGTAAATATATTTCCTGAGATTTCTGTGTCAAAATTAAGCACCAAAATCAACTTCTGTCACCGCAGCAAATTTTTTTTAAGGTTTACTGAAAGTTTTAAGCAGAATTTGGGGATTTTTGAAGAAAAAATTTTTTGCCCAATTTTTAAGGTCCGGGGCTTACAGAATTTTTCATACGGGTAAATATATTTCCGGAGAGTTCTGTGTCAAAATTAAGCACCAAAATCAACTTCTGTCACCGCAGCAAATCTTTTTTAAGGTTTACTGAAAGTTTTAAGCAGAATTTGGGGATTTTTGAAGAAAAAATATTTTTTTCCGATTTTTAAGGTCCGGGGCTTACAGAATTTTTCAAACGGGTAAATATATTTCCAGAGAGTTCTGTGTCAAAATTAAGCACCAAAATCAACTTCTGTCACCGCAGCAAATCTTTTTTAAGGTTTACTGAAAGTTTTAAGCAGAATTTCGGGATTTTTGAAGAAAAAAATTTTTGCCCAATTTTTAAGGTCCGGGGATGGCAGAATTTTTCATACGGGTAAATATATTTCCGGAGAGTTCTGTGTCAAAATTAAGCACCAAAATCAACTTCTGTCACCGCAGCAAATCTTTTTTAAGGTTTACTGAAAAATTTAAGCAGAATTTGGGGATTTTTGAAGAAAAAAATTTTTGCCCGATTTTTAAGGTCCGGGGCTTACAGAATTTTGCAAACGGGTAAATATATTTCCGGAAAGTTCTGTGTCAAAATTAAGCACCAAAATCAACTTCTGTCACCGCATCAAATCTTTTTTAAGGTTTACTGAAAGTTTTAAGCAGAATTTGGGGATATTTGAAGAAAAAAAATTTTGCCCGATTTTTAAGCTTACAGAATTTTTCAAATGGGTAAATATATTTCCGGAGAGTTCTGTGTCAAAATTAAGCACCAAAATCAACTTCTGTCACCGCAGCAAATCTTTTTTAAGGTTTACTGAAAGTTTTAAGCAGAATTTGGGGATTTTTGAAGAAAAAAATTTTTGGCCGATTTTTAAGGTCCGGGGCTTACAGAAATTTTCATACGGGTAAATATATTTCCGGAGAGTTCTGTGTCAAAATTAAGCACCAAAATCAACTTCTGTCACCGCAGCAAATCTTTTTTAAGGTTTACTGAAAGTTTTTAGCAGAATTTGGGGATTTTTGAAGAAAAAATTTTTTGGCCGATTTTTAAGGTCCGGGGCTTACAGAAATTTTCATACGGGTAAATATATTTCCGGAGAGTTCTGTGTCAAAATTAAGCACCAAAATCAACTTCTGTCACCGCAGCAAATCTTTTTTAAGGTTTACTGAAAGTTTTAAGCAGAATTTGGGGATTTTTGAAGAAAAAAATTTTTGCCCGATTTTTAAGGTCCGGGGCTTACAGAAATTTTCATACGGGTAAATACATTTCCGGAGAGTTCTGTGTCAAAATTAAGCACCAAAATCAACTTCTGTC
This sequence comes from Taudactylus pleione, assembly GCA_031769625.1. NCBI lineage: Eukaryota > Metazoa > Chordata > Amphibia > Anura > Myobatrachidae > Taudactylus > Taudactylus pleione. The sequence continues at coordinate 17,179 of JAUIMM010001888.1, read as the reverse complement.
ACCGCAGCAAATCTTTTTTAAGGTTTACTGAAAGTTTTAAGCAGAATTTGGGGATTTTTGAAGAAAAAAATTTTTGCCCGATTTTTAAGGTCCGTGGCTTACAGATTTTTCATACGGGTAAATATATTTCCGGAGAGTTCTGTGTCAAAATTAAGCACCAAAATCAACTTCTGTCACCGCATCAAATCTTTTTTAAGGTTTACTGAAAGTTTTAAGCAGAATTTGGGGATTTTTGAAGAAAAAAATTTTTGGCCGATTTTTAAGGTCCGGGGCTTACAGAAATTTTTCATACGGGTAAATATATTTCCGGAGAGTTCTGTGTCAAAATTAAGCACCAAAATCAACTTCTGTCACTGCAGCAAATCTTTTTTAAGGTTTACTGAAAGTTTTAAGCAGAATTTGGGGATTTTTGAAGAAAAAAATTTTTGGCCGATTTTTAAGGTCCGGGGCTTACAGAAATTTTCATACGGGTAAATATATTTCCGGAGAGTTCTGTGTCAAAATTAAGCACCAAAATCAACTTCTGTCACCGCAGCAAATCTTTTTTAAGGTTTACTGAAAAATTTAAGCAGAATTTGGGGATTTTTGAAGGAAAAAATTTTTGCCCGATTTTTAAGGTCCGGGGCTTACAGAAATTTTCATACGGGTAAATATATTTCCGGAGAGTTCTGTGTGAAAATTAAACACCAAAATCAACTTCTGTCAACGCAGCAAATCTTTTTTAAGGTTTTCTGAAAGTTTTAAGCAGAATTTGGGGATTTTTGAAGAAAAAAATTTTTGCCCGATTTTTAAGGTCCGGGGCTTACAGAATTTTGCAAACGGGTAAATATATTTCCGGAAAGTTCTGTGTCAAAATTAAGCACCAAAATCAACTTCTGTCACCGCAGCAAATCTTTTTTAAGGTTTACTGAAAGTTTTAAGCAGAATTTGGGGATTTTTGAAGAAAAAATTTTTTGCCCAATTTTTAAGGTCCGGGGCTTACAGAATTTTTCATACGGGTAAATATATTTCCGGAGAGTTCTGTGTCAAAATTAAGCACCAAAATCAACTTCTGTCACCGCAGCAAATCTTTTTTAAGGTTTACTGAAAGTTTTAAGCAGAATTTGGGGATTTTTGAAGAAAAAATATTTTTTTCCGATTTTTAAGGTCCGGGGCTTACAGAATTTTTCAAACGGGTAAATATATTTCCAGAGAGTTCTGTGTCAAAATTAAGCACCAAAATCAACTTCTGTCACCGCAGCAAATCTTTTTTAAGGTTTACTGAAAGTTTTAAGCAGAATTTCGGGATTTTTGAAGAAAAAATTTTTTGGCCGATTTTTAAGGTCCGGGGCTTACAAAATTTTTCATACGGGTAAATATATTTCCGGAGAGTTCTGTGTCAAAATTAAGCACCAAAATCAACTTCTGTCACCGCAGCAAATCTTTTTTAAGGTTTACTGAAAGTTTTAAGCAGAATTTGGGGATTTTTTGAAGAAAAAAATTTTTGCCCAATTTTTAAGGTCCGGGGATGGCAGAATTTTTCATACGGGTAAATATATTTCCGGAGAGTTCTGTGTCAAAATTAAGCACCAAAATCAACTTCTGTCACTGCAGCAAATCTTTTTTAAGGTTTACTGAAAAATTTAAGCAGAATTTGGGGATTTTTGAAGAAAAAAATTTTTGCCCGATTTTTAAGGTCCGGGGCTTACAGAATTTTTCATACGGGTAAATATATTTCCGGAGAGTTCTGTGTGAAAATTAAGCACCAAAATCAACTTCTGTCAACGCAGCAAATCTTTTTTAAGGTTTTCTGAAAGTTTTAAGCAGAATTTGGGGATTTTTGAAGAAAAAAATTTTTGGCCGATTTTTGAGGTCCGATGCTTACAGAATTTTGCAAACGGGTAAATATATTTCCGGAAAGTTCTGTGTCAAAATTAAGCACCAAAATCAACTTCTGTCACCGTAGCAAATCTTTTTTAAGGTTTACTGAAAGTTTTAAGCAGAATTTGGGGATTTTTGAAGAAAAAATTTTTTGGCCGATTTTTAAGGTCCGGGGCTTACAGAAATTTTCATACGGGTAAATATATTTCCGGAGAGTTCTGTGTCAAAATTAAGCACCAAAATCAACTTCTGTCACCGCATCAAATCTTTTTTAAGGTTTACTGAAATTTTTAAGTAGAATTTGGGGATTTTTGAAGAAAAAAATTTTTGCCCGATTTTTAAGGTCCGGGGCTTACAGAAATTTTCATACGGGTAAATATATTTCCGGAGAGTTCTGTGTCAAAATTAAGCACCAAAATCAACTTCTGTCACCGCATCAAATCTTTTTTAAGGTTTACTGAAAGTTTTAAGCAGAATTTGGGGATTTTTGAAGAAAACAATTTTCGGCCGATTTTTAAGGTCCGGGGCTTACAGAATTTTTCATATGGGTAAATATATTTCCGGAGAGTTCTGTGTCAAAATTAAGCACCAAAATCAACTTCTGTCACCGCAGCAAATTTTTTTTAAGGTTTACTGAAAGTTTTAAGCAGAATTTGGGGATTTTTGAAGAAAAAATTTTTTGCCCTATTTTTAAGGTACGGGGCTTACAGAATTTTTCATACGGGTAAATATATTTCCGGAGAGTTCTGTGTCAAAATTAAGCACCAAAATCAACTTCTGTCACCGCAGCAAATCTTTTTTAAGGTTTACTGAAAGTTTTAAGCAGAATTTGGGGATTTTTGAAGAAAAAATTTTTTGCCCGATTTTTAAGGTCCGGGGCTTACAGAAATTTTCATACGGGTAAATATATTTCCGGAGAGTTCTGTGTCAAAATTAAGCACCAAAATCAACTTCTGTCACCGCATCAAATCTTTTTTAAGGTTTACTGAAAGTTTTAAGCAGAATTTGGGGATATTTGAAGAAAAAAAATTTTGCCCGATTTTTAAGCTTACAGAATTTTTCAAATGGGTAAATATATTTCCGGAGAGTTCTGTGTCAAAATTAAGCACCAAAATCAACTTCTGTCACCGCAGCAAATCTTTTTTAAGGTTTACTGAAAGTTTTAAGCAGAATTTGGGGATTTTTGAAGAAAAAAATTTTTGGCCGATTTTTAAGGTCCGGGGCTTACAGAAATTTTCATACGGGTAAATATATTTCCGGAGAGTTCTGTGTCAAAATTAAGCACCAAAATCAACTTCTGTCACCGCAGCAAATCTTTTTTAAGGTTTACTGAAAGTTTTTAGCAGAATTTGGGGATTTTTGAAGAAAAAATTTTTTGGCCGATTTTTAAGGTCCGGGGCTTACAGAAATTTTCATACGGGTAAATATATTTCCGGAGAGTTCTGTGTCAAAATTAAGCACCAAAATCAACTTCTGTCACCGCAGCAAATCTTTTTTAAGGTTTACTGAAAGTTTTAAGCAGAATTTGGGGATTTTTGAAGAAAAAAATTTTTGGCCGATTTTTAAGGTCCGGGGCTTACAGAAATTTTCATACGGGTAAATACATTTCCGGAGAGTTCTGTGTCAAAATTAAGCACCAAAATCAACTTCTGTCACCGCAGCAAATCTTTTTTAAGGTTTACTGAAAGTTTTAAGCAGAATTTGGGGATTTTTGAAGAAAAAAATTTTTGCCCGATTTTTAAGGTCCGTGGCTTACAGATTTTTCATACGGGTAAATATATTTCCGGAGAGTTCTGTGTCAAAATTAAGCACCAAAATCAACTTCTGTCACCGCATCAAATCTTTTTTAAGGTTTACTGAAAGTTTTAAGCAGAATTTGGGGATTTTTGAAGAAAAAAATTTTTGGCCGATTTTTAAGGTCCGGGGCTTACAGAAATTTTTCATACGGGTAAATATATTTCCGGAGAGTTCTGTGTCAAAATTAAGCACCAAAATCAACTTCTGTCACCGCAGCAAATCTTTTTTAAGGTTTACTGAAAGTTTTAAGCAGAATTTGGGGATTTTTGAAGAAAAAAATTTTTGGCCGATTTTTAAGGTCCGGGGCTTACAGAAATTTTCATACGGGTAAATATATTTCCGGAGAGTTCTGTGTCAAAATTAAGCACCAAAATCAACTTCTGTCACCGCAGCAAATCTTTTTTAAGGTTTACTGAAAAATTTAAGCAGAATTTGGGGATTTTTGAAGGAAAAAATTTTTGCCCGATTTTTAAGGTCCGGGGCTTACAGAAATTTTCATACGGGTAAATATATTTCCGGAGAGTTCTGTGTGAAAATTAAACACCAAAATCAACTTCTGTCAACGCAGCAAATCTTTTTTAAGGTTTTCTGAAAGTTTTAAGCAGAATTTGGGGATTTTTGAAGAAAAAAATTTTTGCCCGATTTTTAAGGTCCGGGGCTTACAGAATTTTGCAAACGGGTAAATATATTTCCGGAAAGTTCTGTGTCAAAATTAAGCACCAAAATCAACTTCTGTCACCGCAGCAAATCTTTTTTAAGGTTTACTGAAAGTTTTAAGCAGAATTTGGGGATTTTTGAAGAAAAAATTTTTTGCCCAATTTTTAAGGTCCGGGGCTTACAGAATTTTTCATACGGGTAAATATATTTCCGGAGAGTTCTGTGTCAAAATTAAGCACCAAAATCAACTTCTGTCACCGCAGCAAATCTTTTTTAAGGTTTACTGAAAGTTTTAAGCAGAATTTGGGGATTTTTGAAGAAAAAATATTTTTTTCCGATTTTTAAGTTCCGGGGCTTACAGAATTTTTCAAACGGGTAAATATATTTCCAGAGAGTTCTGTGTCAAAATTAAGCACCAAAATCAACTTCTGTCACCGCAGCAAATCTTTTTTAAGGTTTACTGAAAGTTTTAAGCAGAATTTCGGGATTTTTGAAGAAAAAATTTTTTGGCCGATTTTTAAGGTCCGGGGCTTACAAAATTTTTCATACGGGTAAATATATTTCCGGAGAGTTCTGTGTCAAAATTAAGCACCAAAATCAACTTCTGTCACCGCAGCAAATCTTTTTTAAGGTTTACTGAAAGTTTTAAGCAGAATTTGGGGATTTTTTGAAGAAAAAAATTTTTGCCCAATTTTTAAGGTCCGGGGATGGCAGAATTTTTCATACGGGTAAATATATTTCCGGAGAGTTCTGTGTCAAAATTAAGCACCAAAATCAACTTCTGTCACCGCAGCAAATCTTTTTTAAGGTTTACTGAAAAATTTAAGCAGAATTTGGGGATTTTTGAAGAAAAAAATTTTTGCCCGATTTTTAAGGTCCGGGGCTTACAGAATTTTTCATACGGGTAAATATATTTCCGGAGAGTTCTGTGTGAAAATTAAGCACCAAAATCAACTTCTGTCAACGCAGCAAATCTTTTTTAAGGTTTTCTGAAAGTTTTAAGCAGAATTTGGGGATTTTTGAAGAAAAAAATTTTTGGCCGATTTTTGAGGTCCGATGCTTACAGAATTTTGCAAACGGGTAAATATATTTCCGGAAAGTTCTGTGTCAAAATTAAGCACCAAAATCAACTTCTGTCACCGTAGCAAATCTTTTTTAAGGTTTACTGAAAGTTTTAAGCAGAATTTGGGGATTTTTGAAGAAAAAATTTTTTGGCCGATTTTTAAGGTCCGGGGCTTACAGAAATTTTCATACGGGTAAATATATTTCCGGAGAGTTCTGTGTCAAAATTAAGCACCAAAATCAACTTCTGTCACCGCATCAAATCTTTTTTAAGGTTTACTGAAATTTTTAAGTAGAATTTGGGGATTTTTGAAGAAAAAAATTTTTGCCCGATTTTTAAGGTCCGGGGCTTACAGAAATTTTCATACGGGTAAATATATTTCCGGAGAGTTCTGTGTCAAAATTAAGCACCAAAATCAACTTCTGTCACCGCATCAAATCTTTTTTAAGGTTTACTGAAAGTTTTAAGCAGAATTTGGGGATTTTTGAAGAAAACAATTTTCGGCCGATTTTTAAGGTCCGGGGCTTACAGAATTTTTCATATGGGTAAATATATTTCCGGAGAGTTCTGTGTCAAAATTAAGCACCAAAATCAACTTCTGTCACCGCAGCAAATTTTTTTTAAGGTTTACTGAAAGTTTTAAGCAGAATTTGGGGATTTTTGAAGAAAAAATTTTTTGCCCTATTTTTAAGGTACGGGGCTTACAGAATTTTTCATACGGGTAAATATATTTCCTGAGATTTCTGTGTCAAAATTAAGCACCAAAATCAACTTCTGTCACCGCAGCAAATTTTTTTTAAGGTTTACTGAAAGTTTTAAGCAGAATTTGGGGATTTTTGAAGAAAAAATTTTTTGCCCAATTTTTAAGGTCCGGGGCTTACAGAATTTTTCATACGGGTAAATATATTTCCGGAGAGTTCTGTGTCAAAATTAAGCACCAAAATCAACTTCTGTCACCGCAGCAAATCTTTTTTAAGGTTTACTGAAAGTTTTAAGCAGAATTTGGGGATTTTTGAAGAAAAAATATTTTTTTCCGATTTTTAAGGTCCGGGGCTTACAGAATTTTTCAAACGGGTAAATATATTTCCAGAGAGTTCTGTGTCAAAATTAAGCACCAAAATCAACTTCTGTCACCGCAGCAAATCTTTTTTAAGGTTTACTGAAAGTTTTAAGCAGAATTTCGGGATTTTTGAAGAAAACATTTTTTGGCCGATTTTTAAGGTCCGGGGCTTACAGAATTTTTCATACGGGTAAATATATTTCCGGAGAGTTCTGTGTCAAAATTAAGCACCAAAATCAACTTCTGTCACCGCAGCAAATCTTTTTTAAGGTTTACTGAAAGTTTTAAGCAGAATTTGGGGATTTTTGAAGAAAAAAATTTTTGCCCAATTTTTAAGGTCCGGGGATGGCAGAATTTTTCATACGGGTAAATATATTTCCGGAGAGTTCTGTGTCAAAATTAAGCACCAAAATCAACTTCTGTCACCGCAGCAAATCTTTTTTAAGGTTTACTGAAAAATTTAAGCAGAATTTGGGGATTTTTGAAGAAAAAAATTTTTGCCCGATTTTTAAGGTCCGGGGCTTACAGAATTTTGCAAACGGGTAAATATATTTCCGGAAAGTTCTGTGTCAAAATTAAGCACCAAAATCAACTTCTGTCACCGCAGCAAATCTTTTTTAAGGTTTACTGAAAGTTTTAAGCAGAATTTGGGGATTTTTGAAGAAAAAATTTTTTGGCCGATTTTTAAGGTCCGGGGCTTACAGAAATTTTCATACGGGTAAATATATTTCCGGAGAGTTCTGTGTCAAAATTAAGCACCAAAATCAACTTCTGTCACCACATCAAATCTTTTTTAAGGTTTATTGAAAGTTTTAAGTAGAATTTGGGGATTTTTGAAGAAAAAAATTTTTGCCCGATTTTTAAGGTCCGGGGCTTACAGAAATTTTCATACGGGTAAATATATTTCCGGAGAGTTCTGTGTCAAAATTAAGCACCAAAATCAACTTCTGTCACCGCATCAAATCTTTTTTAAGGTTTACTGAAAGTTTTAAGCAGAATTTGGGGATTTTTGAAGAAAACAATTTTCGGACGATTTTTAAGGTCCGGGGCTTACAGAATTTTTCATATGGGTAAATATATTTCCGGAGAGTTCTGTGTCAAAATTAAGCACCAAAATCAACTTCTGTCACCGCAGCAAATCTTTTTTAAGGTTTACTGAAAGTTTTAAGCAGAATTTGGTGATTTTTGAAGAAAAAATATTTTTTGCCGATTTTTAAGGTCCGGGGCTTACAGAATTTTTCAAACGGGTAAATATATTTCCAGAGAGTTCTGTGTCAAAATTAAGCACCAAAATCAACTTCTGTCACCGCAGCAAATCTTTTTTAAGGTTTACTGAAAGTTTTAAGCAGAATTTCGGGATTTTTGAAGAAAAAATTTTTTGGCCGATTTTTAAGGTCCGGGGCTTACAGAATTTTTCATACGGGTAAATATATTTCCGGAGAGTTCTGTGTCAAAATTAAGCACCAAAATCAACTTCTGTCACCGCATCAAATCTTTTTTAAGGTTTACTGAAATTTTTAAGTAGAATTTGGGGATTTTTGAAGAAAAAAATTTTTGCCCGATTTTTAAGGTCCGGGGCTTACAGAAATTTTCATACGGGTAAATATATTTCCGGAGAGTTCTGTGTCAAAATTAAGCACCAAAATCAACTTCTGTCACCGCATCAAATCTTTTTTAAGGTTTACTGAAAGTTTTAAGCAGAATTTGGGGATTTTTGAAGAAAACAATTTTCGGCCGATTTTTAAGGTCCGGGGCTTACAGAATTTTTCATATGGGTAAATATATTTCCGGAGAGTTCTGTGTCAAAATTAAGCACCAAAATCAACTTCTGTCACCGCAGCAAATTTTTTTTAAGGTTTACTGAAAGTTTTAAGCAGAATTTGGGGATTTTTGAAGAAAAAATTTTTTGCCCTATTTTTAAGGTACGGGGCTTACAGAATTTTTCATACGGGTAAATATATTTCCTGAGATTTCTGTGTCAAAATTAAGCACCAAAATCAACTTCTGTCACCGCAGCAAATTTTTTTTAAGGTTTACTGAAAGTTTTAAGCAGAATTTGGGGATTTTTGAAGAAAAAATTTTTTGCCCAATTTTTAAGGTCCGGGGCTTACAGAATTTTTCATACGGGTAAATATATTTCCGGAGAGTTCTGTGTCAAAATTAAGCACCAAAATCAACTTCTGTCACCGCAGCAAATCTTTTTTAAGGTTTACTGAAAGTTTTAAGCAGAATTTGGGGATTTTTGAAGAAAAAATATTTTTTTCCGATTTTTAAGGTCCGGGGCTTACAGAATTTTTCAAACGGGTAAATATATTTCCAGAGAGTTCTGTGTCAAAATTAAGCACCAAAATCAACTTCTGTCACCGCAGCAAATCTTTTTTAAGGTTTACTGAAAGTTTTAAGCAGAATTTCGGGATTTTTGAAGAAAACATTTTTTGGCCGATTTTTAAGGTCCGGGGCTTACAGAATTTTTCATACGGGTAAATATATTTCCGGAGAGTTCTGTGTCAAAATTAAGCACCAAAATCAACTTCTGTCACCGCAGCAAATCTTTTTTAAGGTTTACTGAAAGTTTTAAGCAGAATTTGGGGATTTTTGAAGAAAAAAATTTTTGCCCAATTTTTAAGGTCCGGGGATGGCAGAATTTTTCATACGGGTAAATATATTTCCGGAGAGTTCTGTGTCAAAATTAAGCACCAAAATCAACTTCTGTCACCGCAGCAAATCTTTTTTAAGGTTTACTGAAAAATTTAAGCAGAATTTGGGGATTTTTGAAGAAAAAAATTTTTGCCCGATTTTTAAGGTCCGGGGCTTACAGAATTTTGCAAACGGGTAAATATATTTCCGGAAAGTTCTGTGTCAAAATTAAGCACCAAAATCAACTTCTGTCACCGCAGCAAATCTTTTTTAAGGTTTACTGAAAGTTTTAAGCAGAATTTGGGGATTTTTGAAGAAAAAATTTTTTGGCCGATTTTTAAGGTCCGGGGCTTACAGAAATTTTCATACGGGTAAATATATTTCCGGAGAGTTCTGTGTCAAAATTAAGCACCAAAATCAACTTCTGTCACCACATCAAATCTTTTTTAAGGTTTATTGAAAGTTTTAAGTAGAATTTGGGGATTTTTGAAGAAAAAAATTTTTGCCCGATTTTTAAGGTCCGGGGCTTACAGAAATTTTCATACGGGTAAATATATTTCCGGAGAGTTCTGTGTCAAAATTAAGCACCAAAATCAACTTCTGTCACCGCATCAAATCTTTTTTAAGGTTTACTGAAAGTTTTAAGCAGAATTTGGGGATTTTTGAAGAAAACAATTTTCGGACGATTTTTAAGGTCCGGGGCTTACAGAATTTTTCATATGGGTAAATATATTTCCGGAGAGTTCTGTGTCAAAATTAAGCACCAAAATCAACTTCTGTCACCGCAGCAAATCTTTTTTAAGGTTTACTGAAAGTTTTAAGCAGAATTTGGTGATTTTTGAAGAAAAAATATTTTTTGCCGATTTTTAAGGTCCGGGGCTTACAGAATTTTTCAAACGGGTAAATATATTTCCAGAGAGTTCTGTGTCAAAATTAAGCACCAAAATCAACTTCTGTCACCGCAGCAAATCTTTTTTAAGGTTTACTGAAAGTTTTAAGCAGAATTTCGGGATTTTTGAAGAAAAAATTTTTTGGCCGATTTTTAAGGTCCGGGGCTTACAGAATTTTTCATACGGGTAAATATATTTCCGGAGAGTTCTGTGTCAAAATTAAGCACCAAAATCAACTTCTGTCACCGCTGCAAATCTTTTTTAAGGTTTACTGAAAGTGTTAAGCAGAATTTGGGGATTTTTGAAGAAAAAAATTTTTGCCCAATTTTTAAGGTCCGGGGATGGCAGAATTTTTCATACGGGTAAATATATTTCCGGAGAGTTCTGTGTCAAAATTAAGCACCAAAATCAACTTCTGTCACCGCAGCAAATCTTTTTTAAGGTTTACTGAAAAATTTAAGCAGAATTTGGGGATTTTTGAAGAAAAAAATTTTTGCCCGATTTTTAAGGTCCGGGGCTTACAGAATTTTTCATATGGGTAAATATTTTTCCGGAGAGTTCTCTATGAAAATTAAGCACTAAAATCAACTTCTGTCAACGCAGCAAATCTTTTTTAAGGTTTACTGAAAGTTTTAAGCAGAATTTGGGGATATTTGAAGAAAAAAATTTTTGGCCGATTTTTAAGGTCCGGGGCTTACAGAATTTTGCAAACGGGTAAATATTTTTCCGGAGAGTTCTGTGTCAAAATTAAGCACCAAAATCAACTTCTGTCACCGCAGCAAATCTTTTTTAAGGTTTACTGAAAGTTTTAAGCAGAATTTGGGGAATTTTGAAGAAAAAAATTTTTGCCCGATTTTTAAGTTCCGGGGCTTAAAGAAATTTTTCAGACGGGTAAATATATTTCCGGAGAGTTCTGTGTCAAAATTAAGCACCAAAATCAACTTCTGTCACCGCAGCAAATCTTTTTTAAGGTTTACTGAAAGTTTTAAGCAGAATTTGGGGATTTTTGAAGAAAAAAATTTTTGCCCGATTTTTAAGGTCCGTGGCTTACAGATTTTTCATACGGGTAAATATATTTCCGGAGAGTTCTGTGTCAAAATTAAGCACCAAAATCAACTTCTGTCACCGCATCAAATCTTTTTTAAGGTTTACTGAAAGTTTTAAGTAGAATTTGGGGATTTTTGAAGAAAAAAATTTTTGCCCGATTTTTAAGGTCCGGGGCTTACAGAAATTTTCATACGGGTAAATATATTTCCGGAGAGTTCTGTGTCAAAATTAAGCACCAAAATCAACTTCTGTCACCGCATCAAATCTTTTTTAAGGTTTACTGAAAGTTTTAAGCAGAATTTGGGGATTTTTGAAGAAAACAATTTTCGGCCGATTTTTAAGGTCCGGGGCTTACAGAATTTTTCATATGGGTAAATATATTTCCGGAGAGTTCTGTGTCAAAATTAAGCACCAAAATCAACTTCTGTCACCGCAGCAAATCTTTTTTAAGGTTTACTGAAAGTTTTAAGCAGAATTTGGGGATTTTTGAAGAAAAAATTTTTTGCCCTATTTTTAAGGTCCGGGGCTTACAGAATTTTTCATACGGGTAAATATATTTCCTGAGATTTCTGTGTCAAAATTAAGCACCAAAATCAACTTCTGTCACCGCAGCAAATTTTTTTTAAGGTTTACTGAAAGTTTTAAGCAGAATTTGGGGATTTTTGAAGAAAAAAATTTTTGCCCAATTTTTAAGGTCCGGGGCTTACAGAATTTTTCATACGGGTAAATATATTTCCGGAGAGTTCTGTGTCAAAATTAAGCACCAAAATCAACTTCTGTCACCGCAGCAAATCTTTTTTAAGGTTTACTGAAAGTTTTAAGCAGAATTTGGGGATTTTTGAAGAAAAAATATTTTTTTCCGATTTTTAAGGTCCGGGGCTTACAGAATTTTTCAAATGGGTAAATATATTTCCAGAGAGTTCTGTGTCAAAATTAAGCACCAAAATCAACTTCTGTCACCGCAGCAAATCTTTTTTAAGGTTTACTGAAAGTTTTAAGCAGAATTTCGGGATTTTTGAAGAAAAAATTTTTTGGCCGATTTTTAAGGTCCGGGGCTTACAGAATTTTTCATACGGGTAAATATATTTCCGGAGAGTTCTGTGTCAAAATTAAGCACCAAAATCAACTTCTGTCACCGCAGCAAATCTTTTTTAAGGTTTACTGAAAGTTTTAAGCAGAATTTGGGGATTTTTGAAGAAAAAAATTTTTGCCCAATTTTTAAGGTCCGGGGATGGCAGAATTTTTCATACGGGTAAATATATTTCCGGAGAGTTGTGTGTCAAAATTAAGCACCAAAATCAACTTCTGTCACCGCAGCAAATCTTTTTTAAGGTTTACTGAAAAATTTAAGTAGAATTTGGGGATATTTGAAGAAAAAAATTTTTGCCCGATTTTTAAGGTCCGGGGCTTACAGAATTTTTCATACGGGTAAATATATTTCCGGAGAGTTCTGTGTGAAAATTAAGCACCAAAATCAACTTCTGTCAACGCAGCAAATCTTTTTTAAGGTTTTCTGAAAGTTTTAAGCAGAATTTGGGGATTTTTGAAGAAAAAAATTTTTGGCCGATTTTTAAGGTCCGGGGCTTACAGAAATTTTCATACGGGTAAATATATTTCCGGAGAGTTCTGTGTCAAAATTAAGCACCAAAATCAACTTCTGTCACCGCATCAAATCTTTTTTAAGGTTTACTGAAAGTTTTAAGCAGAATTTGGGTATTTTTGAAGAAAAAAATTTTTGCACAATTTTTAAGGTCCGGGGCTTACAGAATTTTTCATACGGGTAAATATATTTCCGGAGAGTTCTGTGTCAAAATTAAGCACCAAAATCAACTTCTGTCACCGCAGCAAATCTTTTTTAAGGTTTACTGAAAGTTTTAAGCAGAATTTGGGGATTTTTGAAGAAAAAATATTTTTTTCCGATTTTTAAGGTCCGGGGCTTACAGAATTTTTCAAACGGGTAAATATATTTCCAGAGAGTTCTGTGTCAAAATTAAGCACCAAAATCAACTTCTGTCACCGCAGCAAATCTTTTTAAAGGTTTACTGAAAGTTTTAAGCAGAATTTCGGGATTTTTGAAGAAAAAATTTTTTGGCCGATTTTTAAGGTCCGGGGCTTACAGAATTTTTCATACGGGTAAATATATTTCCGGAGAGTTCTGTGTCAAAATTAAGCACCAAAATCAACTTCTGTCACCGCAGCAAATCTTTTTTAAGGTTTACTGAAAGTTTTAAGCAGAATTTGGGGATTTTTGAAGAAAAAAATTTTTGCCCAATTTTTAAGGTCCGGGGATGGCAGAATTTTTCATACGGGTAAATATATTTCCGGAGAGATCTGTGTCAAAATTAAGCACCAAAATCAACTTCTGTCACCGCAGCAAATCTTTTTTAAGGTTTACTGAAAAATTTAAGCAGAATTTGGGGATTTTTGAAGAAAAAAATTTTTGGCCGATTTTTAAGGTCCGGGGCTTACAGAATTTTGCAAACGGGTAAATATTTTTCCGGAGAGTTCTGTGTCAAAATTAAGCACCAAAATCAACTTCTGTCACCGCAGCAAATCTTTTTTAAGGTTTACTGAAAGTTTTAAGCAGAATTTGGGGAATTTTGAAGAAAAAAATTTTTGCCCGATTTTTAAGGTCCGGGGCTTAAAGAAATTTTTCAGACGGGTAAATATATTTCCGGAGAGTTCTGTGTCAAAATTAAGCACCAAAATCAACTTCTGTCACCGCAGCAAATCTTTTTTAAGGTTTACTGAAAGTTATAAGCAGAATTTGGGGATTTTTGAAGAAAAAAATTTTTGCCCGATTTTTAAGGTCCGTGGCTTACAGATTTTTCATACGGGTAAATATATTTCCGGAGAGTTCTGTGTCAAAATTAAGCACCAAAATCAACTTCTGTCACCGCATCAAATCTTTTTTAAGGTTTACTGAAAGTTTTAAGTAGAATTTGGGGATTTTTGAAGAAAAAAATTTTTGCCCGATTTTTAAGGTCCGGGGCTTACAGAAATTTTCATACGGGTAAATATATTTCCGGAGAGTTCTGTGTCAAAATTAAGCACCAAAATCAACTTCTGTCACCGCTTCAAATCTTTTTTAAGGTTTACTGAAAGTTTTAAGCAGAATTTGGGGATTTTTGAAGAAAACAATTTTCGGCCGATTTTTAAGGTCCGGGGCTTACAGAATTTTTCATATGGGTAAATATATTTCCGGAGAGTTCTGTGTCAAAATTAAGCACCAAAATCAACTTCTGTCACCGCAGCAAATCTTTTTTAAGGTTTACTGAAAGTTTTAAGCAGAATTTGGGGATTTTTGAAGAAAAAATTTTTTGCCCTATTTTTAAGGTCCGGGGCTTACAGAATTTTTCATACGGGTAAATATATTTCCTGAGATTTCTGTGTCAAAATTAAGCACCAAAATCAACTTCTGTCACCGCAGCAAATTTTTTTTAAGGTTTACTGAAAGTTTTAAGCAGAATTTGGGGATTTTTGAAGAAAAAAATTTTTGCCCAATTTTTAAGGTCCGGGGCTTACAGAATTTTTCATACGGGTAAATATATTTCCGGAGAGTTCTGTGTCAAAATTAAGCAACAAAATCAACTTCTGTCACCGCAGCAAATCTTTTTTAAGGTTTACTGAAAGTTTTAAGCAGAATTTGGGGATTTTTGAAGAAAAAATATTTTTTTCCGATTTTTAAGGTCCGGGGCTTACAGAATTTTTCAAATGGGTAAATATATTTCCAGAGAGTTCTGTGTCAAAATTAAGCACCAAAATCAACTTCTGTCACCGCAGCAAATCTTTTTTAAGGTTTACTGAAAGTTTTAAGCAGAATTTCGGGATTTTTGAAGAAAAAATTTTTTGGCCGATTTTTAAGGTCCGGGGCTTACAGAATTTTTCATACGGGTAAATATATTTCCGGAGAGTTCTGTGTCAAAATTAAGCACCAAAATCAACTTCTGTCACCGCAGCAAATCTTTTTTAAGGTTTACTGAAAGTTTTAAGCAGAATTTGGGGATTTTTGAAGAAAAAAATTTTTGCCCAATTTTTAAGGTCCGGGGATGGCAGAATTTTTCATACGGGTAAATATATATCCGGAGAGTTCTGTGTCAAAATTAAGCACCAAAATCAACTTCTGTCACCGCATCAAATCTTTTTTAAGGTTTACTGAAAAATTTAAGCAGAATTTGGGGATATTTGAAGAAAAAAATTTTTGCCCGATTTTTAAGGTCCGGGGCTTACAGAATTTTTCATACGGGTAAATATATTTCCGGAGAGTTCTGTGTGAAAATTAAGCACCAAAATCAACTTCTGTCAACGCAGCAAATCTTTTTTAAGGTTTTCTGAAAGTTTTAAGCAGAATTTGGGGATTTTTGAAGAAAAAAATTTTTGGCCGATTTTTAAGGTCCGGGGCTTACAGAATTTTGCAAACGGGTAAATATATTTCCGGAAAGTTCTGTGTCAAAATTAAGCACCAAAATCAACTTCTGTCACCGCAGCAAATCTTTTTTAAGGTTTACTGAAAGTTTTAAGCAGAATTTGGGGATTTTTGAAGAAAAAATTTTTTGGCCGATTTTTAAGGTCCGGGGCTTACAGAAATTTTCATACGGGTAAATATATTTCCGGAGAGTTCTGTGTTAAAATTAAGCACCAAAATCAACTTCTGTCACCGCATCAAATCTTTTTTAAGGTTTACTGAAAGTTTTAAGCAGAATTTGGGTATTTTTGAAGAAAAAAATTTTTGCCCAATTTTTAAGGTCCGGGGCTTACAGAATTTTTCATACGGGTAAATATATTTCCGGAGAGTTCTGTGTCAAAATTAAGCACCAAAATCAACTTCTGTCACCGCAGCAAATCTTTTTTAAGGTTTACTGAAAGTTTTAAGCAGAATTTGGGGATTTTTGAAGAAAAAATATTTTTTTCCGATTTTTAAGGTCCGGGGCTTACAGAATTTTTCAAACGGGTAAATATATTTCCAGAGAGTTCTGTGTCAAAATTAAGCACCAAAATCAACTTCTGTCACCGCAGCAAATCTTTTTAAAGGTTTACTGAAAGTTTTAAGCAGAATTTCGGGATTTTTGAAGAAAAAATTTTTTGGCCGATTTTTAAGGTCCGGGGCTTACAGAATTTTTCATACGGGTAAATATATTTCCGGAGAGTTCTGTGTCAAAATTAAGCACCAAAATCAACTTCTGTCACCGCAGGAAATCTTTTTTAAGGTTTACTGAAAGTTTTAAGCAGAATTTGGGGATTTTTGAAGAAAAAAATTTTTGCCCAATTTTTAAGGTCCGGGGATGGCAGAATTTTTCATACGGGTAAATATATTTCCGGAGAGATCTGTGTCAAAATTAAGCACCAAAATCAACTTCTGTCACCGCAGCAAATCTTTTTTAAGGTTTACTGAAAAATTTAAGCAGAATTTGGGGATTTTTGAAGAAAAAAATTTTTGCCCGATTTTTAAGGTCCGGGGCTTACAGAATTTTTCATACGGGTAAATATATTTCCGGAGAGTTCTGTGTGAAAATTAAGCACCAAAATCAACTTCTGTCAACGCAGCAAATCTTTTTTAAGGTTTTCTGAAAGTTTTAAGCAGAATTTGGGGATTTTTGAAGAAAAAAATTTTTGGCCGATTTTTAAGGTCCGGGGCTTACAGAATTTTGCAAACGGGTAAATATATTTCCGGAAAGTTCTGTGTCAAAATTAAGCACCAAAATCAACTTCTGTCACCGCAGCAAATCTTTTTTAAGGTTTACTGAAAGTTTTAAGCAGAATTTGGGGATTTTTGAAGAAAAAATTTTTTGGCCGATTTTTAAGGTCCGGGGCTTACAGAAATTTTCATACGGGTAAATATATTTCCGGAGAGTTCTGTGTCAAAATTAAGCACCAAAATCAACTTCTGTCACCGCAGCAAATCTTTTTTAAGGTTTACTGAAAGTTTTAAGCAGAATTTCGGGATTTTTGAAGAAAAAATTTTTTGGCCGATTTTTAAGGTCCGGGGCTTACAGAATTTTTCATATGGGTAAATATATTTCCGGAGAGTTCTGTGTCAAAATAAAGCACCAAAATCAACTTCTGTCACCGCAGCAAATCTTTTTTAAGGTTTACTGAAAGTTTTAAGCAGAATTTGGGGATTTTTGAAGAAAAAAATTTTTGCCCAATTTTTAAGGTCCGGGGATGGCA
>JAUIMM010001887.1:0-34137 GCA_031769625.1 Taudactylus pleione | reverse complement strand
CCATATTCTATGCTATGTAGCACAATACAGCTCTACACCATATTCTATACTATGTACCACTATACTGCACAACACCATATTCTATACTATGTACCACTTTACAGGTCTACACCATATTCTATACTATGTACCACTATTCACCATATTCTATACTACTAACCACTATACAGCTCTACACCACTTTCTATACTATATACCACTATACACCATGTTCTATACTATGTAGCACTATACACCATATTCTATACTATGTACCACTATACATTTCTACATCATATTTTATGCTATGTATCACTATACACAATACTCTATACTCTTCACCACTGTAAAGCTATACACCATATTCTATACTATATACCACTATACACCCTATTGTATACTATGTACCACTATACAGCTCTACACCATATTCTCTTCTATGTACCACTATATAGCTCTACACCATATTCTATACTATGTAACACTATACAGCTCTACACCACATTCAATACTATGTACCACTATACACCATATTCTAGACTATGTACATCTATACACCATATTCTATACTATTTACCTCTATACACCATATTCTATACTATATACCACTATACACCATATTCTATAATATGTACCACTTTATACCATATTCTATACTATAAACAGCTATACAGCTCATCCCATATTCTATACTATGTACCTCTATACACCATAATTTATACTATGTACCACTATACACCACATTCTATACTATGTAGCACTATACACCATATTCTATACTATGTACTACTATACACCATTTTCTATACTATTAACCACTATACAGCTCTACACCATATTCTATACTATATTCCACTATACACAATATTCTATACTATATACCACTATTCACATCTACACCATATTCTATACTATGTACCACTAAACAGCTGTATGCCACATTCTATACTATGTACCTCTATACAGCTCTACACCATATGCTATACTATTTACTACTATACACCACATTCTATACTGTGTACCACTATACACCATAATGTATTAAATGTACCACTAAACACCACATTCTAGACTATGTACCACTATACACCATATTCTATACTATGTACATCTATACACCATATTCTATACTATGTACCTCTATACACCATATTCTATACTATATACCACTATACACCATATTCTATACTATGTACCACTATATACCATATTCTATACTATAAACAACTATACAGCTCACCCCATATTCTATACTATGTACCTCTATACACCATAATTTATACTATGTACCACTATACACCACATTCTATACTATGTAGCACTATACACCATATTCTATACTATGTACTACTATACACCATTTTCTATACTATTAACCACTATACAGCTCTACACCATATTCTATACTATATACCACTATACACCATATTCTATACTATATACCACTATTCACCTCTACACCATATTCTATACTATATACCACTATACAGCTGTATACCACATTCTATACTATGTACCTCTATACAGCTCTACACCATATTCTATACAATTTACTACTATACACCACATTCTATACTATGTACCACTATACAACACATTCTATACTATAAACCACTATAAAGCTCTACACAACATTCTATAATATGTACCACTATACATCATATTCTATACTATATACCACTATTCACCTCTACACCATATTCTATACTATGTACCACTATACAGCTGTATACCACATTCTATACTGTGTACCTCTATACAGCTCTACACCATATTCTATACTGTTTACTACAATACACCACATTCTATACTGTGTACCACTATACACCATATTGTATTAAATGTACCACTAAACACCACATTCTAGGTTATGTACCACTATACACCATATTCTATACTATGTACCTCTATACACCATATTCTATACTATGTAAAACTATACACCACATTCTATACTATGTACAATTATACAGCTCTAAATCACATTCTATAGTATGTACCACTATACACCACATTCTATACTATGTACCATTATACAGCTTTACACCACATTCTATACTATGTACCACTTCACAACACATTCTATACTATAAACCACTATACAGCTCTACACAACATTCTATAATATGTACCACTATACACCATATTCTATAATATGTACCACTATACAGCTCTACACCACATTCTATACTATGTAACACTATACACCATATTCTATGTTCCACTATACACCACATTCTAGACTATCTACCACTATACACCATATTCTATACTATGTACCTCTATACACCATAATTTATACTATGTACCTATACACCATATTCTATACTATGTACCTCTATACACCATAATTTATACTATGTACCACTATACAACACATTCTATACTGTGTAGCACTATACACCATATTCTATACTATGTACCTCTATACACCATATTCTATACTATGTACGACTATACACCATATTCTATACTATGTACCACAATACACCATAATCTATACTATATACCACTATACATCTCTACACCACATTCTATACTATGTTCTTCTATACACCATATTCTATACTATGTACCACTATATAGCTCTACACCAAATTCTTTACTATGAACCACTATACACCACATTCTATACTATGTACCACAATACACCATATACTATGCTATGTACACTATACATCTCTACACCACATTCTATACTATGTTCCTCTATACACCATATTCTATACTATGTACCACTATACACCATATTCTATACTATGTACCACTATACACACCATATTCTATACTATGTACCTCTATACAGCACTACACCATATTCTATACTATGTACCACTATACAGCACTACACCATATTCTAAACAATGTACCACTATACAGGTCTACACCATATTCTATACTATATACCGCTATGCAAAATATTTTTTACTATGTACCACTATACAACACATTCTATACTATGTAGCACTATACACCATATTCTATACTATGCACCACAATACACCATATTCTATACTATGTAACTCTATACACCATAATCTATACTATGTACCACAATACACCATATTATATACTATAAACAACTATATAGCTCCACCCCATATTCTATACTATGTACCACTATACACCGTTTTCTATACTTTGAACCACTATACAGCTCTACACCATATTCTATACTATATACCACTATACACCCTATTCTATACTATGTAACACTATACACCATATTTTATCAAATGTAAAACTATACACCAATTTCTATACTATGTACCATTATACAGCTCTACACCACATTCTATACTATGTACCACTATACAGCTCTACACCATATTCTATACTATATACTACTATACACCACATTCTATACTATGTACAAGTATACACCATATTCTATAAAATGTAACACTATACACCACATTCTATACTATGAACCACTATACAGCTCTACACCATATTCTATACTATGTACCACTATACAGCTCTACACCACATTCTATACTATGTTCCACTGTACACCATATTCTATACTATGTACCACTATACACCACATTCTAGACTATGTACCACTATACACCATATTCTATACTATGAACCTCAATACACCATATTCTATACTATGTACCACTATACACCACATTCTATACTATGTAACATTATACAGCTCTAAATCACATTCTATACTATGTACAACTATACACCACTTTCTATACTATGTACCATTATACAGCTCTACACCACATTCTATACTATGTACCACTATATACCATATTCTATACAACGTACAACTATACAGCTCTACACCACATTCTATACTATGTACCACTATACACCATATTCTATACTATGTAGCACTATACACCATATTCTATACTATGTACCACTATACACCATATTCTATACTATGTACCTCTATACACCATATTCTATACTGTGTACCCACTATAAACCATATTCTATACTATGTTCCACAATACACCACATTCTATACTATTTACCACTATATACCATATTCTATATTATATACCGCTATACACCATATTTTATACTATGTACCACTATACACCACATTCTATACTATGTAGCACTATACACCATATTCTATACTATGTAGCATTATACACCATATTCTATACTATGTACCTCTATACACCATATTCTATACTATGTATGACTATACACCATATTCTATACTATGTACCACAATACAATATATTCTATACTATGTACCACTATACATCTCTACACACATTCTATACTATGTTCCTCTATACACCATATTCTATACTATGTACCACTATATAGCTCTACACCAAATTCTATACTATGTACCACTATACACCACATTCTTTAATATGTACCACTATACACCATATTCTATACTATGTACCTCTATACACCATATATTATATGCTATGTACCACTATACACCATATTCTATACTATGTATCACAATACACCTTATTCTATACTATGTACCACTATACACCGTATTCTAAACTATGTAACACTATACACACCATATTCTATACTATATACCTCTATACACCATTTTCTATACTATGTACCACAATAAAGCTCTACTCCATATTCTATGCTATGTACCACTATACTGCACTACACCAGATTCTATACTATTTACCACTATACAGGTCTACACCAAATTCTATACTATGTACCACTATACACCATATTCTATACTATGTACCTCTATACACCATATTCTATACTATGTACCACTATACACCATATTCTATACTATGTACCTCAAAACACCATATTCTATACTATGTACCTGAAAACACCATATTCTATATTATTTTACCTCTATTCACCATATTCTATACCAAGTACCACTATACACCACATTCTATACTATGTACCACAAAACAGCTCTACACCATATTCTAAACTATGTACCACTATACTGCTCTACACCATATTCTGTACTATGTACCACTATACAGCTCTACACCATATTCTTTACTATGTACCACTTTACACCATATTCTATACTATGTACCACTATACACCACATTCTATACTATGTACCTCTATACACCATATTCTATACTATGTACCTCTATACACCATATTCTATACTATATACCACTATACACCATATTCTAAACAATGGCCCTCATTCAGAGCCGGACGCTATTTGCGGTCGTTCGTTTAAAAACAAGGGGTGGCTATTCAAATGATCCGTATGCACATTGCAGTCTGTTCACACCTCTAAGTCTGAACGAACGAGCAAAACATATGCTCGTTTATTTGTTAAAAACGCCCCCTGGCCGCACGCATCCTACGTCATGTCCGCTATTTATTAGATTAATCGACTACATCGACCAGCGTATGAACTGCTCGCTATTCTTGTGGTTGGTGTTTGCTACCACAAATTTGCGTGCAGTTCTGGCTATAAAATAACCCAGTGACGTGGTCAATGACGCTGCTGTTTTAAATATACACACCCATAAAACGCCCGTTTTGACCTTTAAGCACGCCTGCGTTCGGATCTCCACTCCCCATTTTCAAGCACCTTCCCCTGTTACCACCCACATACGCCTCATTCTGTCACTCAAAATAGCAGGCACTTGCTATATAGCGTACAAAGGATTTTCGGCCGCACTGACTGGTTCGCGCATGCGTACTAAAAAGCGTACGCATGCGCAGATGTGCAAACATCGCTAGGAACGAGCGTACTGCCGCTAACGAGCGGCTCTGAATGAGGGCCAATGTACCACTATACACCATATTCTATACTATATACAACTATACAGCTCTACCCCATTTTCTAAACTCTGTACCACTATACACCATATTCTATACTATGAACCACTATACAGCTCTCCACCATATTCTATACTATATATCACTATACACCATATTCTATGCTATGTACCACTTTACAGGTCTATTCCACTTTCTATACTGTGTACCACTATACAGCTCTACACCATATTCTATACTATATACTACTATACACCACATTCTATACTAGGTACCACTATACAGCATATTCTATACTATGTAGCACTATACACCACATTCTATACTACGTACCACTATACAGCTCTACACCACATTCTATACTATGTACCACTATACACCATATTCTATGTACCACTATACACTATATTCTAGACTATGTACCACTATACACCATATTCTATACTATGTACCTCTATACAACATATTCTATACTATCTACCTCTACACACAATATTCTATACTATGTACCACTATACACAACATTCTATACTATGTAACACTATACACCATATTCTATACTTTGTACCTCCATACACTATATTCTATACAATGTACCACTATACACCACATTCTATACTATGTACCATTGTACAGCTTTTTACCACATTCTATACTATATACCACTATACACCACATTCTATACTATGTACCACTATACAGCTCTACACCACATTCTATACTATGTTCCTCTATACACCATATTCTATACTATGTACCTCTATACAGCTCTACACCAAATTCTATACTATGTACCACTATACACCACATTCTATACTATGTACCACTATACACAATATTCTATACAATATACCTCTATACACCATATTCTATACTATGTACCACAATACACAATATTCTATACTATGTACCACTATACACCGTATTCTATACTATGTTCCACTATACACCATATTCTATACTATATACCTCTATACACCATTTTCTATACTATGTACCACTATACACCATATTCTATGCTATGTACCACAATACAGCTCTACACCATATTCTATACTATGTACCACTTAACAGCACTACACCATATTCTATACTATGTATCACTATACAGGTCTACACCATATTCTATACTATGTACCACTGTACACCATATTCTATGTACCACTATACACCATATTCTAGACTATGTACCACTATACACCATATTCTATACTTTGTACCTCTATTCAACATATTCTATACTATGTACCACTATACACCATATTCTATACTGTGTACCACTATACACCATATTCTTTACTATTTACCACAATACACCATATTCTATACTATTTACCACTATATACCATATTCTATACTATATACCGCTATACACCATATTTTATACTATGTAACACTATTCAACACATTCTAAACTATGTAGCACTATACACCATATTCTATACTATGTACCTCTATACACCATATTCTATACTATGTACCACTATACACCATATTCTATACTATGTACCACAATACACCATATTCTATATTATTTACCTCTATACACCATATTCTATACTATGTACCACTATACACCATATTCTATACTATGTACCTCTATACACCATATTCTATACTATGTACCACTATACACCATATTCTATACTATGTACCACAGTACACCATATTCTATATTATTTACCTCTATACACCATATTCTTTACTATGTACCACTTTACACCATATTCTATACTATGTACCACTATACACCACATTCTATACTATGAACCTCTATACACCATATTCTATAATATGTACCTCTATACACCATATTCTATACTATATAAAACTATACAGCTCTACCCCATTTTCTAAACTCTGTACCACTGTACACCATATTCTATACTATGAACCACTATACAGCTCTACACCATATTCTATACTATATATCACTATAAACCATATTCTATGCTATGTACCACTTTACAGGTCTATTCCACTTTCTATACTGTGTACCACTATACAGCTCTACACCATATTCTATACTATATACTACTATACACCACATTCTATACTATGTACCACTATACAGCATATTCTATACTTTGTAGCACTATACACCACATTCTATACTACGTACCACTATTCAGCTCTACACCACATTCTATACTATGTACCACTATACACCATATTCTATGTACCACTATACACAATATTCTAGACTATGTACCACTATACACCATATTCTATACTATGTACCTCTACACACAATATTCTATACTATGTATCACAATACACAACATTCTATACTATGCACCACTATACACCATATTCTTTACTTTGTACCTCTATACACCACATTCTATACAATGTTCCTCTATACACCACATTCTATACCATGTACCATTGTACAGCTTTATACCACATTCTATACTATATACCACTATACACCACATTCTATACTATGTACCACTAAACAGCTCTACACCACATTCTATACTATGTTCCTCTATACACCATATTCTATACTATGTACCACTTTACAGCTCTACACCAAATTCTATACACAATATTCTATACTATGTACCTCTATACACCATATTCTATACTATGTACCACAATACAACATATAATATACTATGTACCACTATACACCGTATTCTATACTATGTACCACTGTACACCATATTCTATACTATATACCTCTATACACCATTTTCTATACTATGTACCACTATACACCATATTCTATGCTATGTACCACAATACAGCTCTACACCATATTCTATACTATGTACCACTATACAGCACTACACCATATTCTATACTATGTATCACTATACACGTCTACACCATATTCTATACTATGTACCACTATACAGCACTACACCATATTCTATACTATGTATCACTATACACATCTACACCATATTCTATACTATGTACCACTATTCACCATATTCTATGTACCACTATACACCATATTCTAGACTATGTACCACTATACACCATATTCTATACTATGTTTCTCTATACAACATATTCTATACTATCTACCTCTATACACCATATACTGTGTACCACTATACACCATATTCTATACTATATACCACAATACACCATATTCTATACTATTTACCACTATATACCATATTCTATACTATATACTGCTATACACCATATTTTATACTATGTAACACTATACAACACATTCTAAACTATGTAGCGCTATACACCATATTCTATACTATGTACCTCTGTACACCATATTCTATACTATGTACCACTATACACCATATTCTATACTATGTACCACAATACAACATATTCTATATTATTTACCTCTATACACCATATTCTATACTATGTACCACTATACACCATATTCTATACTATGTACAACAAAACAGCTCTACACCATATTCTAAACTATGTACCACTATACTGCTCTACACCATATTCTGTACTATGTACCACTAAACAGCTCTACACCATATTCTTTATTATGTACCACTTTACACCAAATTCTATACTATGTACCACTATACACCACATTCTATACTATGTACCTCTTTACACCATATTCTTTACTATGTACCTCTATACACCATATTCTATACTATACACCACTCACTATACACCATATTCTAAACAATGTACCACTATACACCATATTCTATACTATATACAACTATACAGCTCTACCCCAATTTCTAAACTCTGTACCACTATACACCTTATTCTATACTATATATCACTATACACCATATTCTATGCTATGTACCACTTTACAGGTCTATTCCACTTTCTATACTGT
The DNA here is from genome assembly GCA_031769625.1 of Taudactylus pleione. NCBI lineage: Eukaryota > Metazoa > Chordata > Amphibia > Anura > Myobatrachidae > Taudactylus > Taudactylus pleione. Next base: position 24,632 of record JAUIMM010001887.1, on the reverse strand, counting down.
GTACCACTCTACAGCTCTACACCATATTCTATACTATATACTAGTATACACCACATTCTATACTATGTAACACTATACAGCATATTCTATACTATGTAGCACTATACACCACATTCTATACTACGTACCACTATACAGCTCTACACCACATTCTATACTATGTACCACTATACACAATATTCTATGTACCACTATACACCATATTCTAGACTATGTACCACTATACACCATATTCTATACTATGTACCTCTATACAACATATTCTATACTATGTACCTCTACACACAATATTCTATACTTTGTACGACTATACACCACATTCTATACTATGCACCACTATACACCATATTCTATACTTTGTTCCTCTATACACTATATTCTATACAATGTACCACTATACACCACATTCTATACTATGTACCATTGTACAGCTTTATACCACATTCTATACTATATACCACTATACACCACATTCTATACTATGTACCACTATACAGCTCTACACCACATTCTATACTATGTTCCTCTATACACCATATTATATACTATGTACCACTATACAGCTCTACACCAAATTCCTACTATGTACCACTATACACCACATTCTATACTATGTACCACTATACACAATATTCTATACTATGTACCTCTATACACCATATTCTATACTATGTACCACAATACACCATATTCTATACTATGTATCACTATACACCGTATTCTATACTATGTACCACTATACACCATATTCTATACTATATACCTCTATACACCATTTTCTATACTATGTACCACTAAACACAATATTCTATGCTATGTACCACAATACAGCCCTACACCATATTCTATACTATGTACCACTATACAGCTCTACTCCACATTCTATACTATTTAAGACTATACACCATATTCTATACTATGTACCACTATACAGCTCTACACCACATTCTATACTATGTACCACTATACAGCTCTACACCATATTCTATACTATGTACTACTATACACCACATTCTATACTATGAACCAATATACAGCTCTACACCATATACCACTATACACCACATTCTATACTATGTACCACTATGTACCACTATGCACCACATTCTATACTATGTACCAATATACACAATTTTCTATACTATGTACCTCTATACACCATATTCTATACTATGTACCACTATACACCATATTCTATACTATGTACCACTATACAGCTCTACACCAAATTCCTACTATGTACCACTATACACCACATTCTATACTATGTACCACTATACACAATATTCTATACTATGTACCTCTATACACCATATTCTATACTATGTACCACAATACACCATATTCTATACTATGTATCACTATACACCGTATTCTATACTATGTACCACTATACACCATATTCTATACTATATACCTCTATACACCATTTTCTATACTATGTACCACTAAACACAATATTCTATGCTATGTACCACAATACAGCCCTACACCATATTCTATACTATGTACCACTATACAGCACTACACCATATTCTATACTATGTATCACTATACAGGTCTACACCATATTCTATACTATGTACCACTATACACCATATTCTATACTATGTACCACTATACACCATATTCTATACTATGTACCACTATACAGCTCTACTCCACATTCTATACTATTTAAGACTATACACCATATTCTATACTATGTACCACTATACAGCTCTACACCACATTCTATACTATGTACCACTATACAGCTCTACACCATATTCTATACTATGTACTACTCTACACCACATTCTATACTATGAACCAATATACAGCTCTACACCATATACCACTATACACCACATTCTATACTATGTACCACTATGTACCTCTATACACCATATTCTATACTATGTACCACTATACACCATATTCTATACTATGTACCACTATATAGCTCTACACAACATTCTATAATATATACCACTATACACCATATTCTATACTATGTAGCATATTCTATACTATACACCATATTCTATGCTATGTACCACTATACAGCTCTACACCATATTCTATGCTATGTATCACTATACACAATATTCTATACTAAGTACCACTATACAGCTCTACACCATATTCTATACTATATACCACTATACACCATATTCTATGTACCACTATACACCACATTCTAGACTATGTACCACTATACACTATATTCTATACTATGTACCACTATACAGCTCTACACCACATTCTATACTATGTACCACTGTACACCATATTCTATACTATGTACCACTATATACCACATTCTAGACTATGTACCACTATACACCATATTCTATACTATGTACCTCAATACACCATATTCTATACTATGTACCACTGTACACCACATTCTATACTATGTACCATTATACAGCTCTAAATCACATTCTATACTATGTACCACTATACACCACATTCTATACTATGTACCATTATACAACTCTACACCACATTCTATACTATGTACCACTATACACCATATTCTATACTATGTACCACTATACAGCTCTACACCACATTCTATACTATGTACCACTATACACCATATTCTATGTACCACTATACACCACATTCTAGACTATGTAAAACTATACACCATATTCTAGACTATGTACCACTATACACCATATTCTATTCTATGTACCTCTATACACCACATTCTATACTATGAACCACTATACAGCTCTACACTATTTTCTATACTATTTACCACTTTACACCATATTCTATACTATGTAGCACTATACACCTCTACAGCATATTCTATGCTATGTACCACTATACAGCTCTATACCACATTCTATACTATGTACAACTGTACAGCTATACACCATATTCTATACTATATTCTACTATAGACCACATTCTATACTAAGTACCACTATACACAATATTCTTAACTATGTAGCACTATACACCACATTCTATACTATGTAACACTTTACAGCTCTACACCACATTCTATACTATGTACGACTATACACCATATTCTATACTATGTACAACTATTTAGCTCTACACCACATTCTATACTATGTACCACTATACAACATATTCTATGTACCACTATCTACCATATTCTAGACTATATACCACTATACACCATATTCTATACTATGTACCTCTATACACCACATTCTATACTATGTACCACTATACACCACATTCTATACTATGTACCACTATACACCATATTCTGTACTATGTGCCTCTATACACTATATTCTATACTATATACCACCATACACAACAATCTATACTATGTACCACTATACAGCTCTACACCACATTCTATACTATGTACCACTATACACCATGTACTATACTATATACCTCTATACACCATTTTCTATACTATGTACCACTTTACAGCTCTACACCAAAATCTCTACTATGTAACACTGTACAGCTCTACAACACATTCTATACTATGTACCACTATACACCACATTCTATACTATGTACCACTATACACCATATTCTAGACTATGTAAAACTATATACCATATTCTAGACTATGTACCTCTATACACTATATTCTATACTATGTACCACCATACACCACATTCTATACTATGTTCCACTATACAGCTCTACACCACATTCTATACTATGTACCACTATACACCATATTCTAAACTATGTACCAATATACAGCTCTACACCATATTCTATACTATGTACCACAATAGAGCTCTATACCATATTCTATACTATATACCACTATACACCATATTCTATACTAGGTACCACTATACAGCTTTATACCACATTCTATACTATGTACCATTATACAGCTCTAAACCACATTCTATACTATGAACCACTATACACCATATTCTATACTATGTACCACTATACAGCTCTACACCACATTCTATACTATGTACCACTATACAACATATTCTATTCTATGTAAAACTATACAGCTCTACACCACATTCTATACTATGTACCACTATACCCCATATTCTATACTATGTACCACTATACAGCTCTAGAACACATTCTATACTATGTACCACTATACTCCATATTCTATGTACCACTATACACCACATTCTAGACTATGTACCATTATACACCATATTCTACACTATGTAACTCTATACAACATATTCTATACTATGTACCTCTATACACCATATTCTATACTATATTCCACTATACACCAAATTCTATACTATATACCACTATACACCATATTCAATACTATGTAGCACTATACACCTCTACACAATATTCTATGCTATGTACCACTATACAGCTTTACACCACATTCTATACTATGTACCTCAATACATCATATTCTATGTACCACTATACAACATATTCTAGACTATATAACACTATACACCATATTCTATACTATGTACCACTATACACCATATTCTATACTATGTACCTCTATACACCACATTCTATACTATGTACCACTATACACCACATTCTATACTATGTACCACTATACCCCATATTCTATACTATGTACCACTATACAGCTCTAGAACACATTCTATACTATGTACCACTATACTCCATATTCTATGTACCACTATACACCACATTCTAGACTATGTACCATTATACACCATATTCTACACTATGTAACTCTATACAACATATTCTATACTATGTACCTCTATACACCATATTCTATACTATATTCCACTATACACCAAATTCTATACTATATACCACTATACACCATATTCAATACTATGTAGCACTATACACCTCTACACCATATTCTATGCTATGTACCACTATACAGCTTTACACCACATTCTATACTATGTACCTCAATACATCATATTCTATGTACCACTATACAACATATTCTAGACTATATAACACTATACACCATATTCTATACTATGTACCACTATACACCATATTCTATACTATGTACCTCTATACACCACATTCTATACTATGTACCACTATACACCACATTCTATACTATGTACCACTATACACCATATTCTATACTATGTGCCTATATACACTATATTTTATACTATGTACCACCATACACCACATTCTATACTTTGTACCACTATACAGCACTACACCACATTCTATACTATGTACCACTATACACCATATTCTATACTATGTACCACTATACAGCTCTACACCACATTTTATAGTATATACCATAGTAGAGCTCTATACCATATTCTATACTATATAAAACTATACACCATATTCTATACTATGTACCACTATACAGCTTTATACCATATTCTATACTATGTACCACTATACAGCTCTACACCACATTCTATACTATGTACCACTATACAACATATTCTATACTATGTAAAACTATACAGCTCTACAACACATTCTATACTATGTACCACTATACAACATATTCTATACTATGTACCACTATACAGCTCTACACCACATTCTATACTATGTACCACTATACACCATATTCTATGTACCACTATACACCACATTCTTGACTATGTACCACAATACACCATATTCTATACTATGTACCTCTTTACACCATATTCTATACTATGTACCACTATACTGTTCTACACCATATTCTATACTATGTACCACTATACAGCTCTACACCATATTATTTACTCTGTACCACTATACACCATACTCTATACTATGTACCACTTTACACCATGTTCTATACTATGTAACACTATACACCACATTCTATACTATGTAGCTCTATACACCATATTCTATATTATATAGCACTATACACCATATTCTATACAATGTACCACTATACACCATATTCTATACTATGAACCACTATACAGCTCTACACCATATTTTATGCAATGTACCACTATACAGCTCTATTCCACTTTCTATACTATGTACCACTGTACAGCTCAACACCATATTCTATACTATATACTACTATACACCACATTCTATACTAAGTACCACTATACACAATATTCTATACTATGTAGCACTATATACCACATGCTATACTATATACCTCTACACAGCTCTACACCACATTCTATACTATGTACCACTATACAGCTCAACACCACATTCTATACTATGTACCACTATACACATTATTCTATTCTATGTACCACTATACACCATATTCTATACTATGTACCTCTATACACCATATTCTATACTATGTACCTCTATACACCATATTCTATACTATGTACCACTCACTATACACCACATTCTGTACTATGTACCACTAGACACCATATTCTATACGTTGTACCTCTATACACTATATTCTCTACTATGTACCACTATACACCATATTCTATACTATGTACCAACATACAGCTCTACACCACATTCTATACTATGCACCACTATACACCATATTCTATACTATGTACCTCTATACACCATATTCTATACTATGTACCACTATTTAGCTCTACACCACATTCTATACTTTGTACCACTATACACCACATTCTATACTATGTTCCTCTATACACCATATTCTGAACTATGTACCACTATACAGCTCTACACCAAATTCTATACTATGTACCACTATTCAACACATTCTTTACTATTTACCACTATACACCATATTCTATACTATGTACCTCTATACACCATATTCTATACTATGTACCACTATACACCATATTCTATACTATGTACCACAATACACCACATTCTATACTATTTACCACTATACACCATATTCTGCACTATGTACCACTATACAGCTCTACACCATATTCTTTACTATATACCACAATAGAGCTCTATACCATATTCTATACTATATAAAACTATACACCATATTCTATACTATGTACCACTATACAGCTTTATACCACATTCTATACTATGTACCATTATACAGCTCTAAACCACATTCTAAACTATGTACCACTATTCACCATATTCTATACTATGAACCACTATACAGCTCTACACCATATTCTTTGCTATTTACCACTATACACCATATTTTATACTATGTACCACTATACACCTCTTCACCATATTCTATGCTATGAACCACTATACAGCTCTATACCACATTCTATACTATGTACAACTGTACAGATCTATACCATATTCTATTCTCTATACTACTATAGACCACATTCTATAATAAGTACCACTGTACACCATATTCTATACTATGTAGCACTATACACCACATTCTATACTATGTAACAATATACACCATATTCAATACTATAAACCAATATTCAGCTCTACACCACATTCTATACAATGTACCACTATACACTATATTCTATACTATGTACCTCTATACACCACATTATACACTATGTACCACTATACACCACATTCTATACTATGTACCACTATACACCATATTCTATACTATGTGCCTCTACACTATATTCTATACTATATACCACCATACTACACATTCTATACTATGTACCTCTATACAGCTCTACACCACATACTGTACTATGTACCACTATACACCATATTCTATACTATGTACCTCTATACATCATTTTCTATACTATGTACCACTTTACAGCTCTACTCCACATTCTATACTAAGTACCACTATACACCATATTCTATACTATGTACCACTATACACCGTATTCGTACTATGTACCACTATACACCACATTCTATACAATGTACCATTATACAGCTTTACAACACATTCTATACTAAGTACAACTATACAACACATTCTATACTATGTACAACTATACACCATATTCTATACTATGTACCCCTATACAGCTCTACAACACATTCTATACTATGTACCAATGTACACCATATTCTATACTATGTACCACTATACACCTCTACACCAAATTCTATACTATGTACCAATATAAACCACATTATATACTATGTACCACTATACACCGTATTCCATATTATGTACCACTATACACCATATTCTATACAATGTACCTCTATACACCATATTCTATACTATGTACCACTTTACACCATATTCTATATTATGTACCACTATACAGCTCTACACCATATTCTATACTATATACCACTATACACCATATTCTATACTATGTACCACTATACACCATATTCTATACTATGTACCACTATACAGCTCTACACCACATTCTATACTATGTACCACTGTACAGCTCTACACCGCATTCTATACTATGTACCAATGTACACCATATTCTATACTATGTACCACTATACACCTCTACACCAAATTGTATACTATGTACCACTATACACCACATTCTATACTATGTACCACTATACACCGTATTCCATATTATGTACCACTATACACCATTTTCTATACAATGTACCTCTATACACCATATTCTATACTATGTACCACTATACACCATATTCTATATTATGTACCACTATACAGCTCTACACCGTATTCTATACTATGTACCACTATACACCATATTCTATACTATGTACCACTATACACCATATTCTATACTATGTACCCCTATACAGCTCTACAACACATTCTATACTATGTACCAATGTACACCATATTCTATACTATGTACCACTATACAGCTCTACACCACATTCTATACTATGTACCACTGTACAGCTCTACACCGCATTCTATACTATGTACCAATGTACACCATATTCTATACTATGTACCACTATACACCTCTACACCAAATTCTATACTATGTACCACTATACACCACATTCTATACTATGTACCACTTTACACCATATTCTATTCTATGCACCACTATACACCTCTACACCATATTCAATACTATGTACCACTATACAGCTCTACACCATATTCTATACTATATACTACTATACACCACATTCTAAACTATGTACCACTATACAGCTCTACACCATATACCACTATACACCACATTCTATACTATGTACCACTACATCACACTCTATACTATATACCACTATGCACCACTATACACCACATTCTATACTATGTACCACTATACACCATATTCTATACTATGTACCACTATACACCATATTCTATACTATGTACCACTATACACCATATGCTATACTATGTACCACTACACAGCTCTACACCACATTCTATACTATATACCACTATAAACCATATTCTATACTATGTAGCACTATACACCATATTCTATACTACGTACCACTATACAGTTCTACACCATATTCTATGCTATGTATCACTATACACAATACTCTATTCTATGCACCACTTTACAGCTCTACACCATATTCTATACTATATACCACTATACACCATATTGTATACTATGTACCACTATACAGCTCTACACCATATTCTATACTATATACCACAATACAGCTCTATACCATATTCTATACTATATACTACTATACACCATATTCTATACTATGTACCACTTTACAGCTCTACACCACATTCTATACTATATACCACTATACTCAATATTCTATATTGTGTACCACTATAAAGCTCTACACCACATTCTATACTATGTACAAACATACAGCTCTACACCACATTCTATACTATGCACCACTATACACCATATTCTATACTATGTACCTCTATACACCATATTCTATACTATGTACCACTATTTAGCTCTACACCACATTCTATACTTTGTACCACTATACACCATATTCTATACTATGTACCAGTATACACCATATTCTATACTATGTACCTCTATACACCTCATTCTATACTATGTACCATTATTCAGCTTTATACCACATTCTATAATATGTACCATTATACACCACATTCTATACTATAAACCACTATACAGCTCTACACAACATTCTATACTATGTTCCTCTATACACCATATTCTATACTATGTACCACTATACAGCTCTACACCAAATTCTATACTATGAACCACTATTCAACACATATTTTACTATTTACCACTATACACCATATTCTATACTATGTACCTCTATACACCATATTCTATACTATGTACCACTATACACCATATTCTATACTATGTACCACAATACACCACATTCTATACTTTATACCACTATACACCATGTTCTATACTATGTACCACTATACAGCTCTACACCATTTTCTTTACTATATACCACAATAGAGCTCTATACCATATTCAATACTATATAAAACTATACACCATATTCTATACTATGTACCACTATACACCTTTATACCACATTCTATACTATGTACCACTATACAGCTCTACACCACATTCTATACTATGTACCACTATACACCATATTCTATACTATGAACCACTATACAGCTCTACACCATATTCTTTACTATTTACCACTATACACCATATTCTATACTATGTACCACTATACACCTCTTCACCACATTCTATACTATGTACCTCTATACACCATATTCTATACTATGTACCACTATACACCTCTACACCAAATTCTATTCTATGTACCACTATACACCACATTCTATACTATGTAGCACTATACACCGTATTCCATATTATGTACCACTATACACCATATTCTATACAATGTACCTCTATTCACCATATTCTATACTATGTACCACTATACACCATATTCTATATTATGTACCACTATACAGCTCTACACCATATTCTATACTATGTACCACTATACACCATATTCTATACTATGTACCACTATACACCATATTCTATACTTTGTACTCCTATACAGCTCTACAACACATTCTATACTATGTACCAATGTACACCATATTCTTTACTATGTACCACTATACAGCTCTACACCACATTCTATACTATATACCACTATAAACCATATTCTATACTATGTAGCACTATACACCATATTCTATACTACATACCGCTCTACACCATATTCTATGCTATGTATCACTATACACAATACTCTATTCTATGCACCACTTTACAGCTCTACACCATATTCTATACTTTATACCACTGTACACCATATTGTATACTATGTACCACTATACAGCTCTACACCATATTCTATACTATGTACTACTGTACAGCTCTACACCATATTCTATACTATATACTACTATACACCATATTCTATACTATGTACCACTATACAGCTTTAAACCACATTCTATAGTATGTACCATTATACAGCTTTAAACCACATTCTATACTATGTACCACTATACACCATATTCTGTATTATGTACCACTATACAGCTCTACACCACAATCTATACTATATACCACTATACACCATATTCTATATTGTGTACCACTATAAAGCCCTACACCACATTCTATACTATGTACCACTATACACCATATTCTACACTATGTAAAACTATACAGCTCTACAACACATTCTAAACTATGTACCACTATACACCATATTATATACTATGTACCACTATACAGCTCTACACCACATTCTATACAATGTACAACTATACACCATATTCTATGTACCACTATACACCACATTCTTGACTATGTACCATTATACACCATATTCTATGCTATGTAACTGTATACACCATATTCTATACTATGTACCTCTATACACCATATTCTATACAATATACCACTATACACCATATTCTATACTATATACCACTATACACCATATTCTATACTATATACCACTATACAGCTTTATCCCATATTCTATACTATGTACCACTATACACCATTTTCTATACTATGAACCACTATACAGCTCTACACCACATTCTATACTATATACCACTTTACACCATATTCTATACTATGCACCACTATACACCTCTACACCATATTCTATACTATGTACCACTATACAGCTCTACACCATATTCTATACTATATACTACTATACACCACATTCTATACTATGTACCACTATACATCATATTCTATAATATGTAACACTATACACCACATTCTATACTACGTACCATTATACAGCTCTACACCACATTTTATACTATGTACCACTATATAACACATTCTATACTATGCACCACTATACAGCTCTAAACCAGATTCTATACTATGTACCGCTATACAGCTCTACACCACATTCTATACTATGTACCACTATACACCATATTCTATACTTTGTACCACTATACACCACATTCTAGACTATGTACCACTATACACCATATTCTATACTATGTACCTCTATACACCATATTCTATACTATATACCACTATACACCTTATTCTATACTATGAAACACTATACAGCTCTACACCATATTATTTACTCTGTACCACTATACACCATACTCTATACTATGTACCACTTTACACCATGTTCTATACTATGTAACACTATACACCACATTCTATACTATGTAGCTCTATACACCATATTCTATATTATATAGCACTATACATCATATTCTATACAATGTACCACTATACACCATATTCTATACTATGAACCACTATACAGCTCTACACCATATTCTATACTATGTACCACTATACACCTCTACACCATATTTTATGCAATGTACCACTATACAGCTCTATTCCACTTTCTATACTATGTACCACTGTACAGCTCAACACCATATTCTATACTATATACTAATATACACCACATTCTATACTAAGTACCACTATACACAATATTCTATACTATGTAGCACTATATACCACATTCTATACTATATACCTCTACACAGCTCTACACCACATTCTATACTATGTACCACTATACACCATATTCTATACTATGTACCACTATACAGCTCAAACACCACATTCTATACTATGTACCACTATACACATTATTCTATTCTATGTACCACTATACACCATATTCTATACTATGTACCTCTATACACCATGTTCTATACTATGTACCTCTATACACCATATTCTATACTATGTACCACTCACTATACACCACATTCTGTACTATGTACCACTAGACACCATATTCTATACTTTGTACCTCTATACACTATATTCTCTACTATGTACCACTATACACCATATTCTATACTAAAAACCACTATACAGCTCTACTCAACATTCTATACTATGTTCCTCTATACACCATATTCTGAACTATGTACCACTATACAGCTCTACACCAAATTCTATACTATGTACCACTATTCAACACATTCTTTACTATTTACCTCTATACACCATATTCTATACTATGTACCACTATACACCATATTCTATACTATGTACCACTATACAGCTCTACACCATATTCTTTACTATATACCACAATAGAGCACTATACCATATTCTATACTATATAAAACTATACACCATATTCTATACTATGTACCACTATACAGCTTTATACCACATTCTATACTATGTACCATTATACAGCTCTAAACCACATTCTATACTATGTACCACTATACACCATATTCTATACTATCAACCACTATACAGCTCTTCACCATATTCTATGCTATGAACCACTATACAGCTCTATACCACATTCTATACTATGTACAACTGTACAGATCTATACCATATTCTATTCTCTATACTACTATAGACCACATTCTATAATAAGTACCACTGTACACCATATTCTATACTATGTAGCACTATACACCACATTCTATACTATGTAACAATATACAGCTCTACACCACATTCCATATTATGTACCACTATACACCATATTCAATACTATAAACCAATATTCAGCTCTACACCACATTCTATACAATGTACCACTATACACTATATTCTATACTATGTACCTCTATACACCACATTCTATACTATGTACCACTATACACCACATTCTATACTATGTACCACTATACACCATATTCTATACTATGTGCCTCTATACACTATATTCTATACTATATACCACCATACTACACATTCTATACTATGTACCTCTATACAGCTCTACACCACATACTGTACTATGTACCACTATACACCATATTCTATACTATGTACCTCTATACATCATTTTCTATACTATGTACCACTTTACAGCTCTACTCCACATTCTATACTAAGTACCACTATACACCATATTCTATACTATGTACCACTATACACCGTATTCGTACTATGTACCACTATACACCACATTCTATACAATGTACCATTATACAGCTTTACAACACATTCTATACTAAGTACAACTATACAACACATTCTATACTATGTACAACTATACACCATATTCTATACTATGTACCCCTATACAGCTCTACAACACATTCTATACTATGTACCAATGTACACCATATTCTATACTATGTACCACTATACACCTCTACACCAAATTCTATACTATGTACCACTATACACCACATTCTATACTATGTACCACTATACACCGTATTCCATATTATGTACCACTATACACCATATTCTATACAATGTACCTCTATACACCATATTCTATACTATGTACCACTATACACCATATTCTATATTATGTACCACTATACAGCTCTACACCATATTCTATACTATGTACCACTATACACCATATTCTATACTATGTACCACTATACACCATATTCTATATTATGTACCCCTATACAGCTCTACAACACATTCTATACTATGTACCAATGTACACCATATTCTATACTATGTACCACTATACAGCTCTACACCACATTCTATACTATGTACCACTGTACAGCTCTACACCGCATTCTATACTATGTACCAATGTACACCATATTCTATACTATGTACCACTATACACCTCTACACCAAATTGTATACTATGTACCACTATACACCACATTCTATACTATGTACCACTATACACCGTATTCCATATTATGTACCACTATACACCATATTCTATACAATGTACCTCTATACACCATATTCTATACTATGTACCACTATACAGCATATTCCATATTATGTACCACTATACAGCTCTACACCGTATTCTATACTATGTACCACTATACACCATATTCTATACTATGTACCACTATACACCATATTCTATACTATGTACCCCTATACAGCTCTACAACACATTCTATACTATGTACCAATGTACACCATATTCTATACTATGTACCACTATACAGCTCTACACCACATTCTATACTATGTACCAATGTACACCATATTCTATACTATGTACCACTATACACCTCTACACCAAATTCTATACTATGTACCACTATACACCACATTCTATACTATGTACCACTTTACACCATATTCTATTCTATGCACCACTATACACCTCTACACCATATTCAATACTATGTACCACTATACAGCTCTACACCATATTCTATACTATATACTACTATACACCACATTCTAAACTATGTACCACTATACAGCTCTACACCATATACCACTATACACCACATTCTATACTATGTACCACTACATCACACTCTATACTATATACCACTATGCACCACTATACACCACATTCTATACTATGTACCACTATACACCATATTCTATACTATGTACCACTATACACCATATTCTATACTATGTACCACTATACACCATATGCTATACTATGTACCACTACACAGCTCTACACCACAGTCTATACTATATACCACTATAAACCATATTCTATACTATGTAGCACTATACACCATATTCTATACTACGTACCACTATACAGCTCTACACCATATTCTATGCTATGTATCACTATACACAATACTCTATTCTATGCACCACTTTACAGCTCTACACCATATTCTATACTATATACCACTATACACCATATTGTATACTATGTACCACTATACAGCTCTACACCATATTCTACACTATGTACTACTATACAGCTCTACAACATATTCTATACTATATGCCACAATACAGCTCTATACCATATTCTATACTATATACTACTATACACCATATTCTATACTATGTACCAGTATACAGCTTTAAACCACATTCTATACTATGTACCACTATACACCATATTCTATATTATGTACCACTATACAGCTCTACACCACATTCTATACTATATACCACTATACACCATATTCTATATTGTGTACCACTATAAAGCTCTACACCACATTCTATACTATGTACCAACATACAGCTCTACACCACATTCTATACTATGCACCACTATACACCATATTCTATACTATGTACCTCTATACACCATATTCTATACTATGTACCACTATTTAGCTCTACACCACATTCTATACTTTGTACCACTATACACCATATTCTATACTATGTACCAGTATACACCATATTCTATACTATGTACCTCTATACACCTCATTCTATACTATGTACCATTATTCATTTTTATACCACATTCTATAATATGTACCACTATACACCACATTCTATACTATAAACCACTATACAGCTCTACACAACATTCTATACTATGTTCCTCTATACACCATATTCTATACTATGTACCACTATACAGCTCTACACCAAATTCTATACTATGTACCACTATTCAACACATATTTTACTATTTACCACTATACACCATATTCTATACTATGTACCTCTATACACCATATTCTATACTATGTACCACTATACACCATATTCTATACTATGTACCACAATACACCACATTCTATACTTTATACCACTATACACCATATTCTATACTATGTACCACTATACAGCTCTACACCATTTTCTTTACTATATACCACAATAGAGCTCTATACCATATTCAATACTATATAAAACTATACACCATATTCTATACTATATACCACTATACAGCTTTAAACCACATTCTATACAATGTACCATTATACAGCTCTAAACCACATTCTATACTATGTACCACTATACACCATATTCTATACTATGTACCACTATACAGCTCTACACCACATTCTATACTATGTACCACTATACAACATATTCTGTACTATGTAAAAATATACAACTCTACACCACATTCTATACTATGTATCACTATACACCATATTCTATACTATGAACCACTATACAGCTCTACACCATATTCTTTACTATTTACCACTATACACCATATTCTATACTATGTACCACTATACACCTCTACACCATATTCTATGCTATGAACCACTATACAGCTCTATTCCACATTCTATACTATGTACAACTGTACAGATCTATACCATATTCTATACTCTATACTACTATAGACCACATTCTATAATAAGTACAACTATACACCATATTCTATACTATGTAGCACTATACACCACATTCTATACTATGTAACAATATACAGCTCTACACCACATTCTATATTATGTACCACTATACACCATATTCAATACTATAAACCAATATTCAGCTCTACACCACATTCTATACTATGTACCACTATACATCATATTCTATGTACCACTATACACCATATTCTAGACTATGTACCTCTATACGCCACATTCTATACTATGTACCACTATACACCACATTCTATACTATGTACCACTATACACCATATTCTATACTATGTGCCTCTATACACAATATTCTATACTATATACCACCATACTACACATTCTATACTATGTACCTCTATACAGCTCTACACCACATACTATACTATGTACCACTATACACCATATTCTATACTATGTACCACTATACACCACATTCTATACTATGTACCATTATACAGCTTTACAACACATTCTATACTAAGTACCACTATACAACACATTCTATACTATGTACCACTATACAACTCTTCACCACATTCTATACTATGTACCTCTATACACCATATTCTATACTATGTACCACTATACACCTCTACACCAAATTCTATTCTATGTACCACTATACACCACATTCTATACTATGTAGCACTATACACCGTATTCCATATTATGTACCACTATACACCATATTCTATACAATGTACCTCTATTCACCATATTCTATACTATGTACCACTATACACCATTTTCTATATTATGTACCACTATACAGCTCTACACCATATTCTATACTATGTACCACTATACACCATATTCTATACTATGTACCACTATACACCATATTCTATACTATGTACTCCTATACAGCTCTACAACACATTCTATACTATGTACCAATGTACACCATATTCTTTACTATGTACCACTATACAGCTCTACACCACATTCTATACTATGTACCACTGTACAGCTCTACACCGCATTCTATACTATGTACTACTATACACCACATTCTAAACTATGTACCACTATACAGCTCTACACCATATACCACTATACACCACATTCTATACTATGTACCACTACATCACACTCTATACTATATACCACTATGCACCACTTTACACCACATTCTATACTATGTACCACTATACACCATATTCTATACTATGTACCTCTATACACCATATTCTATACTATGTACCACTATACACTATATGCTATACTATGTACCACTATACAGCTCTACACCACATTCTATACTATATACCACTATAAACCATATTCTATACTATGTAGCACTATACACCATATTCTATACTACGTACCGCTCTACACCATATTCTATGCTATGTACCACTATACACAATACTCTATTCTATGCACCACTTTACAGCTCTACATCATATTCTACACTTTATACCACTATACACCATATTGTATACTATGTACCACTATACAGCTCTACACCATATTCTATACTATGTACTACTATACAGCTCTACACCATATTCTATACTATATACAACAATACAGCTCTATACCATATTCTATACTTTGTACCACTATACCGCTTTAAACCACATTCTATAGTATGTACCATTATACAGCTTTAAACCACATTCTATACTATGTACCACTATACACCATATTCTATATTGTGTACCACTATAAAGCTCTACACCACATTCTATACTATGTACCACTATACACCATATTCTACACTATGTAAAACTATACAGCTCTACAACACATTCTAAACTATGTACCACTATACACCATATTATATACTATGTACCACTATACAGCTCTACACCACATTCTATACAATGTACAACTATACACCATATTCTATGTACCACTATACACCACATTCCTGACTATGTACCATTATACACCATATTCTATGCTATGTAACTCTATACACCATATTCTATACTATGTACCACTATACAGCTTTATCCCATATTCTATACTATGTACCACTATACACCATTTTCTATACTATGAACCACTATACAGCTCTACACCACATTCTATACTATATACCACTTTACACCATATTCTATACTATGCACCACTATACACCTCTACACCACATTCTATACTATATACCACTTTACACCATATTCTATACTATGCACCACTATACACCTCTACACCATAATCTATACTATGTACCACTATACAGCTCTACACCATATTCTATACTATATACTACTATACACCACATTCTATACTATGTACCACTATACATCATATTCTATAATATGTAACACTATACACCACATTCTATACTACGTACCATTATACAGCTCTACACCACATTTTATACTATGTACCACTATATAACACATTCTATACTATGCACCACTATACAGCTCTAAACCAGATTCTATACTATGTACCGCTATACAGCTCTACACCACATTCTATACTATGTACCACTATACACCATATTCTATACTTTGTACCACTATACACCACATTCTAGACTATGTACCACTATACACCATATTCTATACTATGTACCTCTATACACCATATTCTATACTATATACCACTATACACCACATCCTATAATATGTACCATTATACAGCTCTACACCATATTCTATACTATGTACCACTATACACCATATTCTATACTACGTACAACTATACAGCTCTACACCATATTCTGTGCTATGTATCACTATACACAATACTCTATACTATGCACCACTTTACAACTCTACACCATATTCTGTACTATATACCACTATACACCATAATGTATTCTATGTACCACTATACAGCTCTACACCATATTCTATACTATGTACCACTATACAGCTATACACCATATTCTATACTATATACCACAATACAGCTCTATACCATATTCTATACTATTTACTACTATACACCATATTCTATACTATGTACCACTATACAGCTTTAAACCACATTCTATAGTATGTACCATTATACAGCTTTAAACCACATTCTATACTATGTACCACTATACACCAAATTCTATACTATGTACCTCTATACACCATATTCTATACTATGTACCACTATACACCATATTCTATACTACGTACCACTATACAGCTCTACACCATATTCTATGCTATGTATCACTATACAAAATACTCTATTCTATGCACCACTTTACAGCTCTACACCATATTGTATACTATATATCACTATACACCATATTGTATACTATGTACCACTATACAGCTCTACACCATATTCTATACTATGTACTACTATACAGCTCTACACCTTATTCTATACTATATACAACAATACAGCTCTATACCATA
This sequence comes from Taudactylus pleione, assembly GCA_031769625.1. Lineage (NCBI taxonomy): Eukaryota > Metazoa > Chordata > Amphibia > Anura > Myobatrachidae > Taudactylus > Taudactylus pleione. The sequence continues at coordinate 4,199 of JAUIMM010001887.1, read as the reverse complement.
TTCTATACTATATACTACAATACACCATATTCTATACTATGTACCACTATACAGCTTTATACCACATTCTATAGTATGTACCATTATACAGCTGTAAACCACATTCTATACTATGTACCACTATACAACATATTCTATACTATGTACCACTATACAGCTCTACACAACATTCTATCCTATGTACCACTATACACCATATTCTATACTATGTACCACTATACAGCTCTAAACCACATTCTATACTATATACCAATATACACCATATTCTACACTATGCACCACTATACAGCTCTACACCACATTCTATACTATGTACCACTATACACCTCTACACCATACTCTATACTATGTACCACTATACAGCTCTACACCATTTTCTTTACTATATACCACAATAGAGCTCTATACCATATTCAATACTATATAAAACTATACACCATATTCTATACTATATACCACTATACAGCTTTAAACCACATTCTATACAATGTACCATTATACAGCTCTAAACCACATTCTATACTATGTACCACTATACACCATATTCTATACTATGTACCACTATACAGCTCTACACCACATTCTATACTATGTACCACTATACAACATATTCTGTACTATGTAAAAATATACAACTCTACACCACATTCTATACTATGTATCACTATACACCATATTCTATACTATGAACCACTATACAGCTCTACACCATATTCTTTACTATTTACCACTATACACCATATTCTATACTATGTACCACTATACACCTCTACACCATATTCTATGCTATGAACCACTATACAGCTCTATTCCACATTCTATACTATGTATAACTGTACAGATCTATACCATATTCTATACTCTATACTACTATAGACCACATTCTATAATAAGTACAACTATACACCATATTCTATACTATGTAGCACTATACACCACATTCTATACTATGTAACAATATACAGCTCTACACCACATTCTATATTATGTACCACTATACACCATATTCAATACTATAAACCAATATTCAGCTCTACACCACATTCTATACTATGTACCACTATACATCATATTCTATGTACCACTATACACCATATTCTAGACTATGTACCTCTATACGCCACATTCTATACTATGTACCACTATACACCACATTCTATACTATGTACCACTATACACCATATTCTATACTATGTGCCTCTATACACAATATTCTATACTATATACCACCATACTACACATTCTATACTATGTACCTCTATACAGCTCTACACCACATACTATACTATGTACCACTATACACCATATTCTATACTATGTACCACTATACACCATATTCTATACTATGTACCACTATACACCACATTCTATACTATGTACCATTATACAGCTTTACAACACATTCTATACTAAGTACCACTATACAACACATTCTATACTATGTACCACTATACAACTCTTCACCACATTCTATACTATGTACCTCTATACACCATATTCTATACTATGTACCACTATACACCTCTACACCAAATTCTATTCTATGTACCACTATACACCACATTCTATACTATGTAGCACTATACACCGTATTCCATATTATGTACCACTATACACCATATTCTATACAATGTACCTCTATTCACCATATTCTATACTATGTACCACTATACACCATTTTCTATATTATGTACCACTATACAGCTCTACACCATATTCTATACTATGTACCACTATACACCATATTCTATACTATGTACCACTATACACCATATTCTATACTATGTACTCCTATACAGCTCTACAACACATTCTATACTATGTACCAATGTACACCATATTCTTTACTATGTACCACTATACAGCTCTACACCACATTCTATACTATGTACCACTGTACACCATATTCTACACTATGCACCACTATACAGCTCTACACCACATTCTATACTATGTACCACTATACACCTCTACACCATACTCTATACTATGTACCACTATACAGCTCTACACCATTTTCTTTACTATATACCACAATAGAGCTCTATACCATATTCAATACTATATAAAACTATACACCATATTCTATACTATATACCACTATACAGCTTTAAACCACATTCTATACAATGTACCATTATACAGCATTAAACCACATTCTATACTATGTACCACTATACACCATATTCTATACTATGTACCACTATACAGCTCTACACCACATTCTATACTATGTACCACTATACAACATATTCTGTACTATGTAAAAATATACAACTCTACACCACATTCTATACTATGTATCACTATACACCATATTCTATACTATGAACCTCTAAACACCATAATTTTTACTATGTACCACTATACACCACATTCTATACTATGTAGCACTATACACCATATTCTTTACTATGTACTACTATACACCATTTTCTATACTATGAACCGCTATACAGCTCTACACCATATTCTATACTATATACCACTATACACCATATTCTATACTATGTACCACTATTCACCTCTACACCATATTCTATACTATGTACCACTATACAGCTGTATACCACATTCCATACTATGTACCACTATACAGCTCTACACCATGTTCTATACTATATACTACTATACAACACATTATATACTATGTACCACTATACACCATATTCTATTAAATATAACACTATACACCACATTCTATACTATGTACCATTAGACAGCTCTACACCACATTATATACTATGTACCACTGTACACCATATTCTATACTATGTATCACTATACACCACATTCTAGGCTATGTACCACTATACACCATATTCTATACTATGTACCTCTATACACCATATTCTATACTATGTACCACTATACACCACATTCTATACTATTTACCATTATACAGCTCTAAATCACATTCTATACTATGTACCACTATACACCACATTCTAAACTATGTACCATTATACAGCTCTACACCACATTCTATAATATGTACCACTATACACCATATTCTATACTATGTACCACTATACAGCTCTACACCACATTCTATACTATGTACCACTATACACCATATTCTATGTAACACTATACCCCACATTCTAGACTATGTACCACTATACACCATATTCTATTCTATGTACCTCTATACACCATAATTTATACTATGTACCACTATAAACCACATTCTATACTATGTAGCACTATACACCATATTCTGTACTATGTACATCTATACACCATATTCTATACTGTGTGCCACTATACACCATATTCTATACTATGTACAACAACACACCATATTCTATACTATTTACAACTATATACCATATTCTATACTTTTTTCCGCTATACACCATATTTTATACTATGTACCACTATACAACACATTCTATGCTATGTAGCACTATAAACCATATTCTATACAATGTACCTCTATACACAATATTCTATACTATGTACTACTATACACCAAATTCTATACTATGTACCACAATACACCATATTCTATACTATGTACCACTATACATCTCTACACCAAATTCTACACTATGTTCCTCTATACACCATATTCTATACTATGTACCACTATACACCACATTCTAAACTATGTACCACTATACACCATATTCTATACTATGTACCTCTATTCACCATATTCTATACTATATACCACTATACACCATATTCTATACTATGTACCACTATTCACCTCTACACCATATTCTATACTATGTACCACTAAACAGCTGTATACCACATTCTATACTATGTACCACTATACAGCTCTATACCATATTCTATACTATATACTACTATACAACACATTTTATACTATGTACCACTATACACCATATTCTATTAAATGTAACACTATACACCACATTCTATACTATGTACCATTAGACAGCTCTACACCACATTATATACTATGTACCACTGTATACCATATTCTATACTATGTACCACTATACACCACATTCTAGGCTATGTACCACTATACACCATATTCTATACTAAGTCCCACTATTCACCACATTCTATACTATGTACCATAATACAGCTCTAAATCACATTCAATACTATGTACCACTATACACCACATTCTATACTGTGTACCATTATACAGCTCTACACCACATTCTATAATATGTACCACTATACACCATATTCTATACTATGTACAACTATACAGC